>JAOTOM010001764.1:0-79039 GCA_034440615.1 Ashinkailepas kermadecensis | reverse complement strand
AAACCACGCATGCTCGCATGTGGCCAGGTTTTGTTCCCAGCATTGCTTTTCCTCCTGCCATATGTGTACCGGCTTCTATTCCTAGATAGTTGTGTAGATTCACACCCTCAGTACGACTTTAATATTGAAAGTTCACGTAGCAAGTGTGCGTCTGTGATAATGCAGTTAGGATAATACAAGTATGCATCTACAAAGTTTTCGTTTGACGTTGGTGATGAGGGGCCCAATTCCATATCGACAACATTTGTTCTGCTACTCGAGTTTAGAAACGCTACGAGACATGGATCGATATCCATTTTATATCGCTCCCGACGGCTGCCTTCTACCACCCCATGCATACCCTAACTAGTAGGGCACTGGTACTGGTAACGGTTTGAGGCTACAGTGGTGTAATATGATCAGTTAAAGGGGTGTGACATGATCACACACATGCATTTGTACATCTTGTTGTTGCAGCCTGGCTGTTGGTGGGAGACCGCGGCAGATGGCAAATGACGGTCGCATTCCTAAATACTTCTTCGTGGTTGTGTGTTGTGCCCTGGGATTATTAAAGGCAGATGCGTTGTATTATTTTCTTCATCAGGGAATTTTCGAGCAGCCATCACACCTTCATATTTTCATGACAAGGCACTAGAATGTGAAGGTCAGAAAGGGCCCGACATTAAAAAAAAATAATCCGAGTTCTTGCTGGGGTGGTTTTATGAACCAGGGTCCAATTGTTAAGCAGAGCTTGTTGCGTGAACCCTGGCCCCACCACCCGATCCATGAATTCCAGTTCAACGGCAGAATTTTCGCCGAAGTTTAACGTGCCGTCAATGCACCGACCGACCGTAGCTCGTCCCCGGCCTTATCAGGCCAGCTGACAACTGACCCTCCCAGCCGCTTAGCTCGCTAAATGCGAGCACGTGAAGCGACGCGAACCCTGTGTTGCCAGGACAGGGGAGACCAGTGCAGGCCAGCGCTCTAACCAGCTGAGCTACCGGAGCGGGATTTGATTTAGATTGCTAGATATCGTGATTCTTAGCACGTATTCCCCCACAGACGTTTCTCCGGCAGCGTTCACCTTACGTGTTTACACTGGCTGTTCAGGAGTGAGCGAGCGTTGTGAGCGAACGCAGTGATACAAATGCTGAAACCCACTTAGTGTTTAATGCTTGAATTTTTAGGATATCTGGACTCGGCCTCTTTTCAGATGATATTAATAGTAGATGAACTAACGTGAAAACGATGTGTTAGCTAGATTTAACTGACAGTTGCAATTGATAAGGATTAAATATTGTCATTATTTTCACCATCAAGTAAGAGCACGCAAATATGGCCACAAATCGATTAACAAGATTCAAATGCTAAATCAACATTTTATATTGAATATCCGAACGAAGTCCGCTCCACTGTCTACGTCTGTGTAATGCATGTTGGCATGATTGGAGCCCTGATTCCCGACCTGGGTGTATTTCTGTGTCTGTGTCTTGCCCACACATATTAATAGCAATAATGTATTAATAGTTTGCCATCACGCATGTGTGTCGATGGGCTCGTAGATTGTCAGGTAACATTGCTCGTTGATATATGATCAACGGAGGAAACGTGGCTAGTGAACTCTTGCGCACAGTTAGAACGGAACGTCACTTGGTCTGACGGCGCGGTAGTTGGTCACACTCGTTGCCATGACAACCAGCACTGTGGAGCGGACGGCCCTTGACATCGGAGCCGACACACGTGTGGCGGGAGGGCGGCAATGATATATGGGGGCCGGCGGCACCGCATGACGGCTCCACACCACGACCACTGACCGGATGGTGAATAGCTCTCCCCGTGGTGCACTGTTGTAAGCGGTCGTCAAAAGTGACCAATAGTGGGAAAAGTCGACATTTGACTCCTGCAAAACGATTGGGAAACATAGATTTTAAAAAAAATCGGAGTGGTGTGTTCAAATATTGTTTTCGGGCGTAGGTTTTGCCCACAGCAGCACGTCAAGTCTATTGGGGCTTGTTGCTTGCGTACATTTACCATACTGGTATTTTATATTGAACACCATTATCATATGTACGTTTGTCACACGTCCTTTTACATTTACCTGCTGTGATGGATGTAGATAGCTGCAGGGATAGATGTAGCAGGGATAGATGTACGTAGCTGTGTGTACGTGCATCTGCCGTACATACATTTGCTTACGTACATCAGTCATGCGTACATTTCCTCTTGAATCGGCGTACATCCTACAAAAGCCATGGTGGATTGCAGGAGTACTATAGTATTTGCGAGATTTAGCAAACCGATTCCATAAAATGGATTAATATTTGGTTTGTGTCAGATTACAGTCAGATACATTTCACAAACATGAGCAAAAATGAAAGCAGCAAAACAACGGTATACAGGGAAAAACCGAACACGTGAAGTCAATTTATAAGACGTTCTTCAGGATCGCGACGAACTCGCCCCGTGTCCGAGAAGCGGAAGCGGCCGGCGGCAGTAGGTTCCATGCCGAGGCTGCCCGGAAGGAGAAGGCTCTACGTGACATGCTGAGGCGGAACGGCGGTGGCTCAAGTGCCCCAGCCACCGTCGCACGAGTGGAACGCCGGGAGACATCCGACCGCCGGCGGAACAGAGAACGGATCGCCTCGGGGGCTCCCGGATCATTCAGGGCTCTGAACACGGCGATGTTGTCGCGGTGGGTGACGAGGTCACGGACACTGCGCCAGCCAAGCGTTGCCACTGTCGGCGAGATATGATCACGGCGACGAGGCCCTACGACGATCCTAGCCCCGAAATTGATCGCCTTCTGCACGCTTCCAAGGTGACATTGGGCAGTCCCGCCCCAGACAGTGAGGCAGTATAGGATGTATGGAAAGACATCATACTGAAGTAGGAGTTTGCGTGCTTCGGGTGTGAGATGGTGACGGATATTGTGGAGACAGAACAAGGTGGAGTTGCACTTTTTGACAACGTGGGATATGTGCTCCTCCCAGGATAGGGTGCGGTCAATGATGACTCCCAGCATCTTCACGAATGGCGAGGGAGTTAGGACGTGACTGCCAGTGTTGAGTTGGTAGGATGTGGCTTTTTTAGGGATTGGGTCGTGCCGACAAGCAGGAGGGTAGTTTTAGTGGGGTTCATCTTCAAGGAGTTGGATGTGAAGTAAGACTGAATAGCAAGGATGGTGTTCTCCTGCCGGGATTTAAGAACGGGTAATTCATCAGGATGTGCAGAGTCTAGCAGCTGGGTGTCGCCGGCATATGATACCAGATGTCTGTATGGAAGGTACGCTGGCAGGTCATTCATGAAGATGCTAAAGAGCAAAGGACCAACCAGGGATCCCTGAGGAACACCATGGGATAGCGGAAGGGATAAAGAGCCGCCCCTCACCACCTGCCGCCCGTCAGTAAGGTAGCTGTGAAACCGCCTCGGGTCGACGCCGTACCACTGCAGCTTACGCAGGAGGATATCATGGTCGACGCTGTCGAATGCTTTGCTTCGGTCGATTGAGATGACCGAAGCGATGTGACCAGTGTCGACACGACGTGTGATCCACTCGACAGCGTCGACCAGGGCGTCCTCCGTCGAATGGCATGGCTTGTATGTATACTGGGAGGAGGAAAGAATGTGATTAGTGACTAGATAAGAGGACAGCTGGCTACATGCTACTTTTTCACATAACTTGGATAAGACTGGCAAAATAGAGATTGGACGAAAGTTACTGGCGACATCGTGAGGCCCAGATTTGTGAAGTGGAACAACAGAAGCAGTTTTCCACGAGGTAGGGAACACGCAGGAGACGACAGAAGTGTTCATGAGTTGATGTTAATGAAGTAGGTGAGGCCCGAGAACCGGAAAACAGTTGCGGAGAGCGTACAGTGGTACGCCATCGATGCCAACCGCTCTGGACGAAGACATCTCACACATGGCTCTGAATAGTTCGGGCAGGGCCACCAGGTGTAGCCGGAGGCCGGTGGTAGTCACACAAGGTGGTCGCGGAGAGATGAGTAGAACGCCGCGGTTGCCAGCAACGAGATCAGCGGCAATGCGTGGGCCCACGGAAGCAAAGTGACGATTAAATTCGTCAGCCACCGTCGCTGCCAGGCCCCTCACGGCCCCCTCCCGTCCCCCAGCCGGTCGGAGCGCAAAGTCCCGGATGTAGCGCCAGAAATTGGCACGGTCTGTCAGCATTTGCGCGCACACAAAGTCACGCCTGGCTTTTGCAAACACATTTCACACGGTTTCGCAGCCTCCGATAAGCTACCAAGTAATAATCCATGCGATAGCTCCGCCAAGACTGAAAAGCCTGGTCACGGTCACGCATGAGCTGCAGCAGGTCCGGACTGTCACCTACCCACGGGCACCAGGCCCGGCGGGGGTGAACGGTCTTGAGCGCACAATGCACGTTCACCGCCACATGCCACAAGTGCATGAACTCCTTTAGTTTCGCGTCAACCCCCGCTGCCCGGTACATACTGCTCCAATCCGCCTGCAAGACATGAAGGCACAAGGCGTCCCAGTTAATCTTGCGCCAGGGGCGATAGGTGAAAGACGCCCGGCGACACCGCAGCCCGCGGTAGGGCACGCGCACAATGATTGTTAGATGGTCAGCAATCGGTGCGAGCGGCAGCTGAATGGCCGACTCAATATCCGGGACATTGGTGATGATATGGTCCAGCAGTGTTGCCGTCGGCCTCAGATGGGTCGGCTGCCGGACAAACTGAGAGAGGCCGAAACATGGCCATATAACTGGACCCAAATTTTCCCCATATCGATTTTCTCCTTTGTTTCAGATACTTCGTGCCGTCATCCGTCAGCAACTGGCATCGCTGTAACCATTGACTTTCTGGATGCGTTTGATTGATTCACTGCCATATTCGAGTAGAGGAGAAACACAACGAAACAAAGCTATTGCTGCTTCTCGCCGACTGCTCTATCTGTACAGCAGCAACGCTAATTTTGCGCAAGATATGAACGAAGTCGTCAGTTCGTCACTGGAGTGTTCTGACTCTCTGGATCGCGAAAAGCCTCAAGGTAATGTGAACTCTCCGAACCAAGAACGTTCAGAGGATGCGGAACCCAACCGGGACCAGAGAGTAAATTCGCATCGAACAACATCCCAGAACATAAAAGACTTCCAGAAGAAAGAAACTAACCGTGACGCACGTTCTTCTCTAGAATAAGATGATTGGGAGTACCTTCCGGGCAGAAAAGACGTTTCAAATGGAACGGAGTTCTCATATATAGAGTACGAACCAAATTTGGAGTACATTTCGGACGGGAAGGAAATATCAAACCGACGAAAATCCGCTACTGCACAGTGGGAAAATCCTCTTCTCAAATGTAAAGAAGATTCACCAGTAAGAGTATACTCGTCGAATCATGCAGACACCCTAGATCATGAGGGCTTATTACCCGGACAAAATCAACCAAACCAAGAGAGCGTGGGGTGTGTTTTGCATCCCCTAAATCAAGAGCATTCATCAGACTTGGATAACTCACTGGGCCGAGAAATCTCCACAAAACGACAACATTACCAACATGAAGATGAGCCATGTGATCAAGAAAGCCCTCAGAAAATCCAAGGTACCTCTGACTTACATGACTTATTGGAAGGAGAATACTCGCCAGGGGTAAACAATTCCACATAGCGTGCATGCCATCAATATCAAGGCAACATATTCCTCCAGGAGGTTCTTCCAAAAAATGAAAATGTACGAAAGGAAGAAGACTCACCGGACCGAAACGGACACCGGGACCAAGAAGCGATAGGAGACCAAAAGGATTTGTTTGACAGAACAGACTTCTCGGACATAGAATGGGTTGACCAAGTGTATCCATCAGATAAGGAAAACACTTTGGATGAAGGAGATTTATTAGACGAAGAAAGCGTGCCAGGCGGAGAAGAATCACCAGACCGACAAAGCCCCCCGAAGGCAGCCGATTCATTGAGCTCAGACGATCTATCTGACCAGGGTGACTTACGGATCCAGGGATACCTTCTGGACTGTGAAAGGTCGCTTGGAAAAGCATGCCTTTCCGATTGGGAAGACTCACCAGACCTAGACAACCCTTGCGACCGGAATGGTACTTTGACCCAAAAAAGTTAATCATGTCGACAAACTCCCTCAACTCCAGAGATATGGTGGACCGAATAAATTTCCCGGGACGACATAATGATGGGGATCAAGCAGAAAGCTGGAATCTTAAGGATCATTCAGAGATAGAATGCTTTTCAGACCAAGGTAACTTCCACGTGAGACAATCGCGTTATCTCTGCTTGTTGTTGAGAAGGCGTCGAAGAGGCACACTGTTGGCCGCGACCGTCCATTCCTTGCCACCTTGTCCGTCCACTCCTTGAAACGCAGCGGTGATAGTCTAGGAACCTCGTTGTTATTTGTTATGATGCACGCACAAGCACACTTGAGATAACCACGAAAGTCGAAAAACCCCAGCTCTTAGTTCGTCGGCACTCGGTCCGTCCCCAAGCCAAGACAGGCCACGAAGAGGTAGTTATCGTAAGGCGTTCGGCAGGAGCGCTGGTAGCAGCTCGGCGTCTGGTGATGGTCTGCCCTGTTGAGGGTCCTGTCCCGGGGTATTTATTCAACCGTGTATATATACTACTGGAAAAGCCTGCACGCTGACCTCTGCAGAGACGGAGGCAAGCGTGCAACGCATGTGAGTCATTGAGTGTCGGTGAGTAACCGAATAAGATGGCCGACGCGCGCCTGGTTAGTGTGAGCTGTCAGCGTCTGTAATTGATGTGCCGTGTGCGTTTATATGATCTGACCGAGGCTCGCATTTCGACAGCTTGCACGTGGCATATGGCCTACTTTGAATGTGCGACCGTGCAACGCTTAATTGCAACTGTGAATACTGTGCTGGATTGTGCAGAGTTTGTATAGCCGGGCTGTCAGCTTATATCATCGACGAGCGGAGCTCGGTGTCGACAGCGTGCGCGTGTGGAGGTTGGTTACGAAATGTGTGTCCGTAGCCTGGTTGGGGAGTGTGATGGTAAGCGTGGTTGCTACAATAGCTCCCCACTACTGAAAATAAGCATTTTTGTACGTAGGAAAAAAATGCGGGAAAACCGGCGCCTAAAAGGGCGAAGGACGACAATGGGGGACGAACCGAGCCATGAACCGTAGTTTGTGAAATATGCATCATGCACAGGCGGGCGCTGAGGTGTCCCTGAAGGGGCAAGAACGGCTTCCAGCGAGTGGCCGACAGGCAAAACATTCACACTTGAGGCGAACACACAAGAATATCTGAAGCGCGGACGGCGAAACATACACACACACACACACACACACACAAGATACACGAGGTCATTGCGGCGGGCATACGCGGTCACCGCGGCGGGCACTCGAGGTCACTGCGGCGGCGAACGGGACGACTGCGACGTCGGCGGCGTTCGCACGTGTCAGCACGAACGAACATCGTGCTCTGACGCTGGCGGGTGCATTCGTAGGGGAGGGGATGGCGACGTGGGCCTCGCATCGATTTCGTGTCGCGGGCGGGGGGGGGGTAAGAAAGAACGGGTTGCGCTCGAAAGGCGCAACCTATCAAATCTATCGATTTGGTGGGACGCTGGCTCGTGGTGCCGCGGTCGCCATTACGGGCGGGGGTGTGGCCGGGTAAGACACCGTCTCTTGCGACTGTGCTGGCTTCGAAATCTGTTCCACTGACCGGTGCGAGGGTAGATGCTGTTGTAATTCTATAGCTGGTTCAACGGAGGGATCCTGGCGTAATACGGGGGTGAATCGGGGGAAGCTGTAAGCGAAACGCCGTCCGGGGCAGCATACTTTGATGCATAGGACCAAAGTGATGGCGGAGAATGGTGAGGGTTCTACTGGTTGAGGCAGCGGCACATGAAATGGTCACCTGGAATGGATGACTGGAGACCATCAACCATTTACCTTGACCGAGATAGTAAGCCTTGGGTTCGTTGTTGGTGGGATTGAGACGGTCACGGCCCAGGAGCTGTAGCTGGGGCACGTTTTTCCTAAGGGTATAAAGAGGTGTCCGGGGTCCCGTGGGGAATTTTCTGGGAGGTCGTGATTTCCTCCGTGAACCATTATAACCCAGCCAATAATTATCCAGCTTATCCCGAGAGTCATTGTGCACTGAAACAGAGGACATTGCTTATGATGGCATCAACGATCGTAAACAACATGCGACGATCAAACAACAGATCCGATGGCGTTCTACTCTGGGAACATCCATTATTTGCAAATGTTTGCACATTTGCGATGTTCACCTCTGGAGATGAACATCGGGATTCGGACTGTAGGCGACGTCGTTTTTCCTGTGTCAGCACTTCTTCGTTATCCGGTTCGTTCCTACGTTTCCGTTCGTTGGCCGGAGAGTCCGTAAACTGACCAAGCAGTAACCCTTCGTTCCGGTGTGCACAATCCGTTTGTTGCCTCCTTGAACGTAAATCGTAACGATGAGTCGGTTGCGTGTGGAAATACTCACTGTTCAGTTGCGGTTGTGTTGGTCTCGAACTCCCTTCTCTGTCCGTTAACAGTGATGGGTCATTAGCTTGAGGAAAATCAACCTTCGAAGGGTCCGCAGGGAATGGTGGGATTTCGCCACATCCCTGTTCCGTGGTTCTGTAACCATATCCGGCCGCCATGGGCTGTGTATCCTCGCATGGTAACTGACGCTGGTCGTACCAGAGGCGATCACTAAGGGGGAGCTTAGCTGCGCGTAGAGGCTGGTGGCGGAGCGGCTCCTCCTCATGTCTCGTACTTACCGGAATCGATCGTCGTACGGACTCATAAGTTCTATTCCATATATCGTCGATGTTGCGGGTTGTCAAATTCTCTGAATGTACCAACTTGGTTTTTCCATTCATCATGTTTTTGATCACATAATTTTCGTTGCCTATTTTTGAGATGATTCTAAAGTGCGGCTTTCAGAACAATGTAAACTTTGTCGACTCCCCTGGTTTGACTGAGGGGTCGTAGTAATAGACGGGGTCTCCTGGCTTGAAGGAAGACGCTTGAGCATTCCGGTCATTTAACATTTTGTTGTGATGTCGGGACTGCTGACGATTTTGAACGACGTCCTGGAAGGCGTTGTGCAAAAATTCAAAAGTTTGGGCAACGTAATCCTCTCCTGCGCAACGAACACGAGGTTGTAGGAAGGTGTCGATGGGAACTCGAGCATCTCTTCCGTACATGATGACAAAAGGAGAATGGTTCGTGGATTCGTTCTTGCTCACTCGGTAAGCGGCTAAGCAAGGATCCAGAACTTGATCCCATTGACTTTGGCTTTCGCTAATTTGCTTGGAGATCATTTCGTTCAAGGTTTTATGAAACCGCTCGGTTAGACCATTAGTTTGTGCGTGATAACTTGATGTACGGAGTTTCGTTACTCCCAATTCCTTGCACACTAAATCCATAATAGCGTTGCAATATTCTGTGCCCTGGTCACTGAGTAGCATGATGGGACAACCGTGTCGGGGCAGGAATTCTTTCAAGATTAATTTAGCAATGGTTTCCGCGGATTTGTCTGGTATAGCCCAAGCTTCTGGCCATCCACTGAAGCGGTCCACAATCGTGCAGACGTAACGGTTACCGGTGTCCGAAATAGGAAATGGGCCACAAGTGTCGATACCAATTATGTCAATTGGGTATCGCGGCATCGGCATGTCTTGCGTGGGACGCCTTTCTTTCCGGGGTTTTCTCCTGTTACATGTTTCACAAGTATGTACGTACTGCTTCACGTCTTTTAGCATGGTTGTCCAATAATATTATTTTGCTACTTTGTCGATAGTTTTCTCAATTCCCAAATGTCCTCCGAAAAAGCCATCGTGCATGCACTCTAACACTGATTTCCTGAAGGGAAGGGGCAGCATCAGTTGCATTCGAGTTTGCGGGCGCGTTTTGTACCTTTTGCTAAATGGTATAGTAATTCATCTTCTATACAGTATCTAGCCATAAATTGAGAATTGTCTTTGTTCAGTTCCAATCTAATGGTCTCCAGTTCTTCATCTGCTAATTGCGCCTGTTTGAGGTCGGGTAGGCTAGGCAATGCGGGGTTTGTGTTGTTCGTCTGGGCGGGTATCATCTCTTCCCCTTCGCAATCGGATTCTGACTGGTATGCATTGTCGACTACGTTAATTTCCTCATCTGGGCCTTTCCAATCTAAGTGTTCATTGGCTGCTTGGTCTCCGGCTATGGGTGTGTTCGAGAGGCGTGACATCACATCGGCAGTGTAGTTTTGGGGTCCCGAAATGTATTGAAGTTTGCATCCGTATTCGCCTAACATGATAGCCCAACGTTGTATGCGCGGGTTTTTCATTTCACTTGTGAATAGGTGTTTCAACTGCTTGTGATCTGTGTACACGGTCAGCTGTGTTCCTACTACAATATGGCGGAGTTTACCTAAACTGTAAATAATCGCGTAAGCCTCGCGTTCGATGGTGGGCCATTTTTGTTGCGCATCTGAGAATTGGTGCGACACATACTGTATGACTCGGTTCTGACCATCCTGTTCTTGAGTGAGCACAGCGCCTAGGGCGTACTGGGACACGTCGGTATACAACTTGAAAGACTTGGAGATGTCCGGAAAACCCAACACTGGGGCTGTAACCAAACTATGCTTCAGCGTGTCAAAAGCCTGTTGCGCTTCGGGGGTCCATTTACATTTTTCATTTTTCTTTGTCATGGCCGTTATGGGTCTTGCAACTTTGCTGAATTCGGGAACGTACTTTCGGTAATAGGAAGCCATGCCTAGAAAGCTTCTGACCTGACGGACCGTAGTCGGGGCTGGCATCGACTGTACGACTTGGACTTTCTCTGGATTTACTGATATTCCTTCATTGGAAGCAACATGTCCGAGGTAATTCAGTTTCTCACGTAAGAATTCACGTTTTGAAATTTTCAACTTAAGATTCGCTTTTCGCAATCGGTCAAACACTATTTCTAAGTGCTTCACATGTTCCTCCAAAGTGTTACTGAAGACAATGATATCGTCAATGAAGGCCAGGGCAAACTGTCGAACATCACCACGAACAGCGTTCATCAGATTTTGGAAAACAGCTGGGCTGCCAGATATACCAAAGCACATTCTATTGTGCTCAAATATGTATGCATCGGTTCCAAAGGCGGTCTTTTCCCGGTCTTTCTCTGCGATGGGTATTTGCCAGAATCCGGTGTTACCGCGTCAGCTGTACACTTCACGTGTATTCCACTCTTCAGACAGCACTCCGCGCACCCGTCTCGCACGAAGTCCTGCAAACAACAACCGCTCGGTAGCCGGCGGGCGGCCGGCGGGAGCATGCGCAAAGGCCCCGGAATCCAGGCGTTGCGCAATATCAGGGCCGGTTACACTCCCCCCCCCCGCCAGCCAACGCCGTTATCATAAACACACATACACATACACTCCATATACAAGAGACACACGTCGGGTGGCTATTTAAACACATCACCCCGCATCGGTAACATAGTCTTTCAGCCACTGCGGAGGTCGTCGATTCCGCGCAGATCTGCGAAGTGGCGGACTACCGTCCGCTGGCTTCGGGTCCTCCGTTTCCGTTATCAGTTGAAACCGTACTCGTCGCGGTGCCTGCGGTGACCTACGAATGACTGTTTTCAACGCTGGCGACGTCTGCGTCGCCCTCTCCCCGGTTTGCGGTGACGGCCGACAAGAGCGCAGCGATGGCGTTGTCTGCTGCGACGCTTCATGTAAAAAAGGTTCAGGCCCATCCCTGAAGGGGCAACCCTTCTGGCACGTTGATAGCTAGTCAGACCTCGACGTTTGCGATATTTAAAACCCCAGTTATAAATTCAATGGTTCGAATCCTTCATCTCCGAGCTCTCATCTCACATCTCTTGACACGCACTTCCAAAGCCCGCACTTCTATATTGTGCGAATTAGTCAACAGATAAATGGCCACGAAGATCAGACATTAATGCGCAGCGTGATATAGCGTTAACAATGTAGCTTCATTTTTGATAGACAGGTGCAACAGTTTCTATCAGAGAACTACATCTCGACAGACAGCGACTCTCAGGCAGAGTCCCGACGTACCTCTGTGGGGCCAGGGCTGGCCAGGCGGCGGCGAGCCGCCTGAGGGGCGACCGCCCCCGACGACCGTTCGTCCAAGATCGCCCGAGAATGACTGCGGGCCCTTGCGGCGCGTTCGAGGTAACTCACAGTACATCACTATCACGTGATCAATCCGCACACGTCACATGACTGCCTGCATGGCCAGGACGTCGGCTCCGAGAACAAAGGCTCACTCTGAACTGGCGTCTAGAGAGCACAATGGCTCTCTCTGAACTCACAATGGCTCTCTCTGAACACTAGCGACACTCGGTCACATCACCGCATGACAGCTGGCATAGACATCATAGACACGCCTGTCCATAGGGTTCCCACAATATAATCACTTGTCCTACATCGCCCACTGACGATCACATCACCCACTGGCAACGGCGGCGCGGCGCGCGCCGGAGAGGGGACTGAATGGCTGGGATTTAGATGCCCCAAAACCTAACTTTGTTACATTCACGTCGCACAGCCCGATGCGGCTGATCAGGCAACGGCGTAAACCGCTGCGGCGCGCACATTTTCTCGGAAGCAGCTCATTCGCTCCCTGTATCGCCGGCCGGCCAGTCGAATAGGTTACGCACCTGCTGAGATGCACGCTGCAGGTACGTTGGCGCGCTCTTCCATTTTCTCAGCTGCGTATGGTGGGCGCGTATTACGCGGCCATCCCCATTCGTAACTTCGTACGTCACCCCATTATCGTTTACCCGTGTCACCGTCAACGGGCCGTTGTAGCGGCGCTCAAACTTGTTAGCCAGCGAGCTGCCCGAGCGTACTATCGTCTTTTTTACTTGGTCACCAGCGCGAAATGGTGCGAAGCTTGGATGCAGGGGTGAAAAAAATGCCGAAGCTGTCACCGACGAACCTGTGAGCTCTCTCAAATTTTTTGCATATATGGTTAATAAAACAAGTGCCTCACACGTTTGCTTCGCCGCGTTGGAAAAGCATGTTTGATCCTCATTGCAGTTGATACATATTTCAGCTAGAAATTGGAGAGTAGCACTTTTTATGTTTCGAATCGTGAGTTTTGTCACCATTAAATCCACGAAATCATTTTGGGGGCTGCCGGTGGAGGCGACATATAGCATACAAAGTAGAGCATACAAAGTTGTAAGTAAGTAAGTAGCATACAAAGTTGTTGTAATATAGCATACAAAGTAACATTCAAAACAAATAAAAAATATGTAACATAACCTAACCTAGCCTAACCTTCCATGCAATACAAATTATCTGTTAAGAAATGGATAATTTCCAAACAATTATTTTCTTTAAAAAATGAAAAGCAAAAAACCTAACCAAATCTAACCTAACCCAGCCTAAACTCTTTTTGAACAAAGAATACTTCGACATTTTGTGAAAATTGCCCATTTTTTCCCAAAAAAACTTAGCTTACAACAAAAGCCTAACCTAACTTAATGAAAACTAACCCCTTTGTATGTTTATGAAGTAAAATGTGTGCAAAACTTGTCTTGTGGTTATCTTAAACTGCAATAATACTAGTTTGATTAGGTTAGTATTTGTTTCATAAGCTGGAAGTGTTAAAAAAATCAAAAAAATCATCAAAACCAAATTGGAAATTGTTTTTCTTTCAAAGCATATTATGTTAGGTTTCATTAGGTTGTGTTAAGTTTTTATAAGTTGGGTAATTTGAAGAAAACAAATTGTTTGAAATTTTCCAGTTTCCTTGTTTTGGATTTTTTTTTTCAAGGGGAGGTCAGGTTATGTTTAATTTGTATTTATATTTTTTAGGCATTCACTTTTTTACTGTTAGCT
This sequence comes from Ashinkailepas kermadecensis, assembly GCA_034440615.1. Lineage (NCBI taxonomy): Eukaryota > Metazoa > Arthropoda > Thecostraca > Neolepadidae > Ashinkailepas > Ashinkailepas kermadecensis. Next base: position 65,227 of record JAOTOM010001764.1, on the reverse strand, counting down.
GACTCTAAGCTTCTTTTCAGTGATATTTTGCTTCCAAACTGAAAAATAAGCATTTGCACAGAAAATGGGTGGTCCCATCATCTTGGTCACCTTCACAAATATTGCACTGACAAAATAAGGTCCAAGAATAAAAAAATAAACACCTTCCAAGCACAAATTTACCACGTTGTCTTGGCTGGCGGGTAAGAGCATGAATACGAGTTGATCTAAAATTGTAAACATATTTGTCTAGGTGTCATGGATGGCCAAAATTTGCTGAATTCCAATTGGCCACAAATAACAATGATTCAGTTGTGAAGGATGTGATAACAATACACAATACCTTTTGTGGTTACAGCAGCAAACAAATATTCTGATTTAGTAGGAATAGACACAATTGGAATGGTAATACCTATTGACATTACATCATTGAAAATGTCAGTGGCACAACTAGATGTATTAAATCCACATCAAATAAAGTCAGCCTGCTGCCAGAAGTTGAAGCTAATTTGTATCTTGGGAATGTGGACATGGTACAATATGAAAAATTGATTATTGCTAGATTTTTGGCACCCAGAACATCATCCTCTCCAGCAAATTATTATCTCATTCTTCTTATCTGGGGGTTGAATGGTATTGTTTCACAATTAACAGCTCTGCAATAAAATGCTCAAGACTCACTGGACAGCACAAGCAGAGATTCAGATGTCGCAGGCCGAAAAAAGCATCCTCTCCATATTTCATTACTCCACAACTTCTTGTCCACATTTAGGATTACAAAGCACAAACAGAACCCTGTGGTAGGTAGGCACCTACCTACCTACCTAGGTACGTAAACCTGGTCAGCAGGCATAGCCAGCACAAGAAAATAAATGTCTTGCTTGCATGGAATTGCCCAGTGAATCACCACACAACAAAAATAATTACCTGCTCCTGATGATGCGTTGACATCGTCATTCGGCACCGGCCTGCACCATCGTTCCCACTTTCCTCCAACACCGAAGGACATATTCTTTACGCGCAAGGACTGCCCTCCGTGCCTCAACTTGTTGTGCCTCTTTATGTTGCGTATTTCTCCTTGATAATTACAGCTTTCATAGCCGCAAGTCACCTTCTTCCTTGACGGTGCAAAAGGCGACGACTTCCCCAGCGTTCCAACTCCTCTCAAGGGCAAAAAAGAACACAGAATTGTCTTTATTCCCACCGAGGACTTGATGAACGAACCAACCGGTGGACAAAGATCATGGGAAACCCGATGCTATTTCATACCATTCAAAGAGATTCAATTTCATACCATTCAAGGGGAAACCACTCAAGCCACCAGGTATAATTTGTTCTCGAAGTGACATCACAGAAAGCTATATATGTACCCGCGGATCCATGAAAGAAAGTGGTAATGCTTTTGGTATCTGTTGGGAGTTGTGTGGAAATTTTTTTCTTCGTGTTGATTTGCTTTTTTTGTTTCACGAATTATTGCGCTAACTAAGGGCAAACAGATGCCCTTAACTTCCATGACGTCATTTCCCAGGACTCGATTCTACTTCGTTCAGCAAGGTTATTCAATAAGGTTCAACGCGCCACAAATGTCCCGCATGAGACAGCTCACTTGCTGTCTCACCGGCATACCGCCGACGTCTATGAGAATTTAGCATAGGCCGCCACCTGTGCCGCATATTTTTTTTCAGCCAGCAGCTGTCTCATAAGGACGATACCACTATATAAAATATGCCATCTTCTAATGTAAACTAGCCCAGAAATGGACTGATACGATTGATTTTCAACAAAACGTTTTTTTCAAGCTTGGAAAGAAAAAGACATGTCAGCTTTTGGCTGTCTCATTAGTCTTCCGTGTCCCTTTAGCTGTCACCGACGTGCGTCGGCGTGTCGTTGGCTTTTTTCGCCTCTGCTTGGATGCCCCATGCGCCACTCACGCTGGGTCGCTACTGGGACGCACGGGACGTCGCTTGTCTTGTGCACACGGCCCAGCAGGTACTCCGCGGGTGACACACCCAGCTCTGCATGTACGGACGTGTTGTACGCCGAAAGAGCACGAGGCAGGCGCAGGTCCCAGTTGCCCGGCGCGCCGTCCAGCATACGCAGGGACTGGCCAAGCGTGCGGTTCAAACGCTCCACCGCGCCATGACCCTGGGCGCGCAGCGGCGTGGAGCGAACGTGGTCGATGCTCCATCGCTGCAACATTGCCTCGAACTCGGATCCGCAGAACTCACCGCCGTTATCAGTTAGACAGCGGACCGCCGGTCGCAGCAGAGTGGGAAGCACGCGCTGCTCGAACGCCATAGCGACGGCTGGCGATGACTTTGATCGAATCGGTACAGCGATGCCAAACTTGGAGGCGTGGTCGACCACGACCAAACAGCCGATATGTCCACGTCCAGTGCGAGGAAACAGAACCAGATCCACAACTATTAGCACGAATGGCGCGCTCGCCTCGATTCGCAGTGTCGGTGGCGGGTTTATCTGCGCAGACGGCTTGAACAGCTGGCACTTAGTGCAAGCACCGACTATGTCGGCTACGATGTTGCTCGCACCCGGACAAAAACTTGCCGGCCGACCAAGTCGATAAGCTTGTCACGGCCGGCGTGCGCGGTTTCGGCGTGCATAGTTCCGACCAGCTCAACAAGCCAGTCGCTGGAAACCACAGGCACACAGCCGTGCTCCGTGTGTTGATACGTCACCAGTTCATCTGTCACGCCGATCCGCTTCCAGTGCTGTCGGAAGCAACGGAGTTGTGCTGGAAGATCCCATCTATTCGTCCGTCGCCGAATGTGGTGTGCCAACGATCTGATCACGCGGTTGCATCGCTGATGTTCACGCACAGTCGCATTGTCCGGCACGCGGTGTATTTGTGCGAGCCCTATCAAGTTGTCTGGTACCTGCCGCTCCTCGAGTAAGGGGACAACACAATCCCCGCAGGTGACTTCGCGCCGTCTCAAATCGATGACTGCACCAGCTGCCCGTAGGAAGTTCGCGCCGAGCAGCAAGCAGTGACCAAACGAATCACTCCGGTCAATCACTAGTGGCACACGGAGCGGCGTCATTCCGGGCGCCAGCACAATGTCGGCCTCGACGTACTCAGCGCCGAACGTTGACCCAGCCACACCTCGTAGCAAAATATTGCTGCAACTAATGTCCGCATCTGTGATTAGCATGCGCCTCAGTGAGTCGGCGCTACACAAACTAACGGCTGCGCCACTATCTAGTAACGCGCAGACCACCCTGCCATTACAAGTTGCGGCTATCGAGCAGCGTGAGCCATGCATATGTTCACAGCTGGGATTTGCAAACTCTCGTTTGTCCTCGTCGCTCAGTGTGTCTCGCTCGTGTGGCAGCGGCGCACGCAAAGCCGTGTTTTCGCGTGCTCGTTCCTCATCCACGATATACGCTGCCAGCGCTGGGTTCTGTTGATCGAGCGAGCCGCGCTCTGCGAGTAGATTGAAATGGATACCGGCCAGACAGTGTAGATGAATATTACCATGCTTATTGTGGTGCACGCTGCAGAATGTCATGGGATTGTCAGGCCCGAAGTGTACGAGTATCCTCACGTCGTACAGGCGTGCGAATACGGCAAGTAACTCTATGGCCAGCGGCTGCCCGGGAAGGCGCATCAGATGCAGCGCCTGACGCACGAGCCGATCGAGATTCAGTCCATATCTCCCTGGCGAACGGAGAGCATCGTAGATCAGCTTAACGCGGAGCTCGTGGTTGGCAGCCGGCTGGTGTGCATTGAGTCGCATCCACTGGCACAGACACTCAACCAGGCTGTCTCCTCCCCCCTCCGTCCGGTACCGGAGGATGAGGCCATCCGGGAGGCCCGGTTTGGTAGAGCGCTCGAGCTCAGATGGCACCCCCTGCGGTACATGTTCACGCGACAACATGTCAGCGGCTGTGTTCAAACGGCCCGGCACGTGACGGATCTCCATATCGTACTCCGCCAATTCCTCCACGGTCCGCGCGACCCGGTGGTTGACCAAGCGCAACGAATCCAGATGCACGAGCGCCTGATGGTCTGTGTAAGCTATAAATCGGACGCCAGCCAGGAATGCGTGAAACGTCTTCACACCCCAGCGCAGCGCCGCGAGTTCACGACCTGTCGCTGAGCGTTGGTGAACGACGTCGAGGCAAATGCAATGTACCTGTCCCGACCATTCTGGTGTTGTGAAATGAAAGCGCCGGCGCCGTATGCCGATGCATCGACCGAGAGGCAAAGCGGCTGGGCGGACTCGCTGTAGTCGGGGAAAGCGAGCGTGATGTCACGTTCAATTTCCCTCTTCAGCCGGTCGAACGAGCTGATCATTTCTGGTGTCCAGTCGAGAACGGTGGAGCAGGACTGACCGGTCAGCTCAGCCAGCGGCCGTGCGATATCGGAGCAGCTGCGTACGAACTTCCGCTGGAAGTTCACCAGTCCGAGAAACTGACGAAGCTGCTGAACGGTGCTCGGTCGTTGAAAGGACCGCACCTTATCGACGTATTCCGGCGCCTTGCGCAGGCCCTCAGACGATAGCTGATGCCCGAGAAACTTGACCTCGTGTGTGAACCACGCACACTTCGCCGCGTTAAGCCTGATGCCCTGCGCCTCCAGCGTCGACAAAACACCGTCCACGAGCAGCAAATTATCTTCAAATGACGTCTCCATCAGAAGCAGGTCATCCAGATACACAACCAGCTGCCGGCGCGAGAAGCTGGATAGGACGGCTTGTACCTCACGCTGGAAGACAACCGGAGCATTCTTTAGACCGAAGCTGAGGCGGCGGAAGCGGTAGTGCGCGCGCGGCGTGCTGAACGCCGTGCAATCGCGCGACTCCTCAGCAATCGGCAGCTGATAGTAGGCCTTCTCAACATCCAGCGCGCTGAACCAGCTCATATGATGCGCGCTGTGCACGGAATCAGCGACATCGGCCATAGGAAAGCGCTCAGTCACCGTCTGCTGGTTGAGACGACGGTAATCTACGCAGAGACGGAGAGACCCGTCACGCTTGCGAATTGGGACTATTGGCGCATTCCACGCCGAGTTGCAGCGTTCGATTATCCCAAGGCGTTCGAGCTCGAGGCACTGCCGCTCGACTTCTTCAGCAATCGGTGGGGACATGCGACGCGGCCGAATGTATATTGGCGTGTCGTCCGTCAGCTCGATTATGTGCGCCGTCAGCGCGGTTCGAAGCGTGTTCGCGTCGGTGCGGGCAAACACCGCCGCGTGCCGGTCAAACACGGCCTGTACGGCGCCACGCTGTTCCGGCGTCAGGCCTGATATCTCTGCTGCGGATGGCGTGGAGCACATCTGCTTCTGTTCGTTGGCAGAGGACGCGGCGAGCACGTCTACTTGCAAGTCGCAATCCAGCCCGCCGTCAGCTGCCGTGTGCAGTTCGCCGATCGTCGCCCCTTTTCGGATTGTGAAAGGCACACGGGCACGGTTGCACACGAGCACGCGCGGCGCGGTCGGGTCGAGGATCCAGTCGATGGGCTGCAAGCAGGGCACACTTCGGGCGCTGCCAGTGAAGACTAACTGGCGCGGTGCTGCACAACACAACTCACATGCCGGTTGCGAAGCGAACGCGCAGGGCAACGCAACCGAATCCCCCGGTGCGACAGTGACGTCTTGCGTTGAGTGGCATGGCACCGCGCTGGCGAAGTATGCACATGTAGAGTCGCGCGTTCCGAGCGGCAGATACACTGACCATCGCGATCCGTCAGCGTGTCGGCCGGAGACCGAACGTCGCGTGAGATCAAGACGTAGCCCGTGCCATTCCATCGCGTCGCAGCCAATGATGATGTCAGTCGCTGCAAGTTTCGTATCAAACACCATGCAGTTCGTGAGTGCAAGCTTCACGCCATGTAAATCCACCATGACGTCTACACAACCAATTGGGCACAACACGTTGGCCACCGACCACACGAACGACCTCCGAGCACGGCCGAATCGCACTTTCGTCAATCAAGAACCGCGCGATCATTGAGCGTCCGGAACCAGTATCCAGGACGCCGGATGCACGCCGGGCACCGACGCTCACTGTCGCGCGTAGAATCGGTTCCGGTCGAACAGAAGATGCGAAAACGTATTCAGTGCGCAGAACTTCCGGCGACGACGACAAACCTCCATCGGTACACGACGAGTCATCATCGGGCAGCGTCGTGGACAATATCCGTTGACTGGCAGGGCTTTAATCGGTCGCAGCAGCTGGCCCAATATCGGCCGTGCGACCAATCAGTTTCCCGACCGACTGGGCGTGCGGCCCCTTCCCCCGCGGCGGTGGCGTCTCGAATCGCCGTACCGTTCCACAGCTGTGGCTGAATCGGACCAGTCGGACATCTCACATTCCGTCCCAGCAACCGGGCGCGGCGTTCTCGCGCAGCGGCGGATCGAGCGGGCAGATTCGTCACCGCCACCGGAAGGACATCGTGAAGAAACGGCGCGACAGTTGCGCGCGACGTGCCCAGGCGCACCGCATGCAAAACACAGGTCATTGGCACGCCGGTACTGGCGCTCAGTGTGACCTCGACGTCGGCAAAACGCGCAGCGCGCACGCGATGTTTCAGAACGGAGCTCTCTGCCGGGCGAGTGTCTCTGTATGCCGCCCGGTCCACGGCGAGAGCGGTCCGCGTGGTGTCGTGCACGCACAACCACGCGCGTGTCGTCGCAGCGATGTGGTTGATCAGATTCGCTGTCGGACACGCTCGTGGAAGACCCGCGATCGCGATGCGCGGTACGCGGGGTCACGGAGGCTGAGCGTGACGTCACCCGGCGGTGACGAAAACCGTGTGGCCGTCGTGCCTCTGCCCGGCCGGCGCCAGGCCTAGGCGATGTACGCGTGCACAAAGTTTCGTGTACGTTGTCTGCGTCACTGTCGAGCTGCTCGTACTGGAGATATGACACCAGCCCATCTCAGGTAAGCATGGTGTCGTGGTTGACCAGGGCGTAACGCAGCTGCCGGCGCAAGAAATCGGCGGCGCTTGTCGGCAATGATGCTAGCAGTTTCCGGCGCAATTCGTTGCTCACCTGTTTATGAACCGTCGGATAAGCTTCTTCGAACAGGGCACCGAGCCTAAAAGCATACACCGCTAGCGATTCTCCAGATCGGCGCGCACCACTGCGGTATGATTCCTGCGCCGACTCCTCGCACGTACTCCGGCGCGACGACCACTCCAGCATCCTGCGTCGTATGACGGGGTAAGAGCTGCGGACACCACTGGCATCAAAGATCTCGAGAACACGACCAGAAAACTGAGAACGCAGCAAAGGTAGCGCGTCATCCATGGTGCCGCGATATTCCACCAGACAGTGCCTTTCAAACAGATCTAAAAAATCAGTCAGCGTCTCTGCAGCGTCTTCATTGTAAGGCAACAGCTGGTGCGAGCGCGGCGCGTGGCACGGGGCAGTGCTAGCACTCATGGGCGGCCGGGCAGCAATGGCGGCGGTAGCTGGTTCGGCCACAGCAGCCTCGATACGCCCGTGCACTGTTTGGGCACGCAGCGGACTGGCAGCGGCGCCGGATGATAGAGCGTGCTGCAGCTCAGCAATTGCACTTTGCTGACGCTCGGCCCGTTCCTCTTGAGCACGCATGTGTGTCTGCATCTCTTGTATGAACGCGGCCATATCAGCAGGCGGCGGGGTCACAACTCCAGCCGACCGTCGCTGCGGCTCACCGACAGTTACCGAGTCCGAATTAGACATCTCGTAACACGGACGCGGTAAGTTGATGTCCCGCTGCCGTAGGGACGCAGCGGACGAGCCCCCAGTGTTACCGCGTCAGCTGTACACTTCACTTGTATTCCACTCTTCAGACACCACTCCGCGCACCCGTCTCGCACGAAGTCCCGCAAACAACAACCGCTCGGTAGCCGGCGGGCGGCCGGCGGGAGCATGCGCAAAGGCCCCGGAATCCAGGCGTTGCGCAATATCAGGGCCGGTTACACCGTCTTTTAGGTCTAAGCTACTTCGGAACTTCGATTTCCCTAGAGATAATAAAATATCATCCGCAGCGGGGATACTAGGCGTAGGCACAATAGTGACAGCATTTAATTTCCTGAAATCCAAACATACACGGTACGTCTTGTCATTTTCGGTTACTACAATCAATGGAGATAACCAAGGGGAGTTACTTCTGCGTATAATTCCAGCGTCCAACATTTCCTGAATTTGGTCATCCAATATCTGGCGGTGTGCCAAGGGCAAACGGTACGGTTTCTGTCTAATTGGCGGATGATCCTGAGTGTTGATTCTCATCTCCGTTGCATCGGTCATTGTCAATTCTATGTCTTTTTGCACGAAAACATCAAGGTTTCTGGAGAGGGTATCGGTCATTTGCTTCCTTTGGGGTTCGGGAATGTGATCCAAATTAAATGCACTCAATTTGTCCTGAGGTGAATATGGCATGTCGGCTGGCTGGGTGACCGACGAAATATATTGGCTTTCACTTCGAGGTCGCCTTCTGATAATTTGGATGCAACACCTATCAATTGACCTTTACTAAAATGCAAGAAACGACCCGTCTCGTTGACAATGGGCCATGGGATGTGCTTATTTTTGAACATTTTCACCACGGCATTGGGCAATAGCACTCCGGGTTCGTCTTCAAAGCAAGGGGAGGTGGCCAACTGGGATACTACAAAATTTTATCCTGGGGTCTTCTGCTTTGCTACATGACATTTTACTTGGATATCTGAGCGGGGGAAGACTTGAATATCAGTTCTGTCTTCAGGTCTGCTTCAGTTCTGGTTTCGTTTTGAGCGGGTGCACAGTCTTTCCAATAGTGAGCGTCTGGTATTCAAAATCTAACCGAGCTTTCCGTGCTGTTAGAAAATCTACTCCGAGGAGCATGTCATGGCCGAAATTGGGTATCACGAAGAAATCATGATACATGCATACTTTTCCCAGAGTAATGCGTATTTTCACACATTTTGATATGGGCAATTTATGACCCGAGGCAGAGATGAGTGATGTTTTTCTTTTCTTCGATCGGTTTGACTAGGTTGGGATCGCACAGGGTCAGCAAATGTTCGTCAACAAGAGAGAAATGAGCACCAGTATCAAGAAGTGATCGAAATGGTTGGGAGCCTATACAAATATCTACAAAGGGGAAATTTTCACTTACCTGGCAGACGGAAGCTCGTTGTTCGGACACGGTTGGTGAGTCGGTGTGAGGCCTCTCTAGTTTTCCGAAATTCTCGGCTGCGGGGGCTGGGGATGAGACATAAGCCACTCATAAGCCCTTTTTCTACATACGCGCTGGATGTGTCCGGGGAAATTGCAATAGTTGCAAATGGGTCTGCCTTCCGCCGTCCATCGGTACGCATTTCGGGGGGAGTTCGGTGCTGTGGGAGTTCTTTGGGGGTTCTGGAAGCGGTCATTCGGCGGCGGAGCATACTGCCTGGGTGGTCGCGATTGGTACATGTGGGGCGGTGTGAATTCCGGGGGTGGTTCCTTGAGGTGCCTCTGGTACTGGGTTTGCTGCTGCGATCTCACCTGTGGCGGTTGTGAGTGCTGCTGAGGGGCATGAGTTACCTGATCTACTTGTGAGGCTAAATTTGACACAACATCTGTAAGCTGGGAGATCTGTCCGGAGAGGTGGTCGGTAACGTGTGTGGCCATGGCGCTAATGTCCATTGGCTCATGGTCTTTGGTGTGTAAATCTACTAAGTATTGAAGATTGCTCTCCTTTTCTGCTGCGGTTACGGCTTGTTCAAGTGTAGCGGGATGTTTACGGATTAGTGATACCTGCATGGGTCTGTCGTACAGGCCATCAATGAAGTTTCCGGAAAGTTGAACTTGGATGGGAGCCAAGTCGATTTCCGTACTCGTGTATAGTTTGTGAGCGAGAAGGTTGATCCTTTCTCCGTACTGTTCCCAGGTTTCATTTTTTGTTTGTTTGACCCTTTTAAGTTGCTCTTGTACAGTTCTGAGGTCATGCATACCGGCAAACCTTTCGGTCATCTCTCGTTTTAATACGTGTCATGACTGGGGGCGTGGCCCGTTGTCCACAATTCGAATGTACTGTCGTTTGGCGGCACCGATCAAGATTCGTCCAGCCATTAAGAGTTATTTTTTTCATTTCCGCCACTACATCTGAAGACCTCGTCTACAGTGTCGACCCATGTTCGTAATCCATCAGAGTTCTGGCCATCGAATCTTTTGCTTTGACTTAGCACATCGGTTAGGAAAGGAGCCATCACGATGTCATCTCCCATAGTGCATATGTTGGAATCCATTGCAAGCGTAGAGTAATGTTGGTCATCAGGAGCAGTTTCGTGAGCCATATTGTACAGTTTTTACGTTAACAGTTTAAAAGTAATCAGCAAAATTATCAACACAAACAAATTTTTAAAACAGTTGGGAACAGCTGGATATTTTACTGTACCCTTGGTACCAACCGGTAATGAGGCGAATGCCGACGATAGCGTCAGATGCTCGAACGACCGTTCGCGTCGAATTTCGCGACGTAGTCGACACGGATGGAGTTTGATACGGCGTCGGCGATGTCTGAGAAGTCGAAGTAGTTGGGAATCGAAGTTGATGGAAGCGGTGAGACGTCTGGTTGTGCAGAGTAGAGTGAGTGTGGCGGTAATGGTTGGTCTTCAGGTCGGACGATTCTTGGAGGACCTTCTGGGCAACAATCGACAACTTCGTTGTCGTGAAGTAGGATTAGGAGTGGGTACTCTTCCAGGGTTGCTGAATTGAAACCACAGCAACGATGTAGGCAGGGAGGACAGGTACAGCGATGGAAGCGGGAGGTAGATGTGGTGGTTAAATCACACCCACTGAGGTGACAGTAGCCGCACTGGAAGCAATACTGGTAGGCTGTATTTGTATGGCAGTGGCAGAAGTGTCCGTCGCGACGAAGGTTTGCCCAGTAGCTCCTGTGGTAGCTGCAGAGGCTGTCTTGGGTGTCAGAGTAGGTAGTCCAATGTTCGGCTACTGGGATGAGGAGGTCCCAGCAGGTGCAGCTACCGTGGGTGAAGTAGTCGATGTTGGTAGCCGAGATCCACTGACCTGACTTGGCGTTGGGCTCGATGGGGACGGAGAGGCCGATGAGCAGTCCTCGTTGCAGTTGATGGAGCTGGTCGATGACTGCCTGCGGGTTTCGGCACCACTGAGACAATCGCGTTATCTTTGCTTGTTGTTGAGAAGGCGTCGAAGAGGCACACTGTTGGCCGCGACCGTCCATTCCTTGCCTCTCACTCCTTGAAACGCAGCGGTGATAGTCTAGGAACCTCGTTGTTATTTGTTATGATGCACGCACAAGCACACTTGAGATAACCACGAAAGTCCGAAAACCCCCAGCTCTTAGTTCGTCGGCACTCGGTCCGTCCCCAAGCCAAGACAGGTCGCGAAGAGGTAGTTATCGTAAGGCGTTCGGCAGGAGCGCTGGTAGTAGCTCGGCGTCTGGTGATGGTCTGCCCTGATGAGGGCCCTGTCCCGGGTATTTATTCAACCGTGTATATATACTACTGGAAAAAGCCTGCACGCTGACCTCTGCAGAGGCGGAGGCAAGCGTGCAACGCATGTGAGTCATTGAATGTCGGTGAGTAACCGAATAAGATGGCCGACGCGCGCCTGGTTTGTGTGAGCTGTCAGCGTCTGTGATTGATGTGCCGTGTGCGTTTATATGATCTGACCGAGGCTCGCATTTCGACAGCTTGCAGGTGGCATATGGCCTACTTTGAATGTGCGACCGTGCAACGCTTCATTGCAACTGTGAATACTGTGCTGGATTGTGCAGAGTTTGTATAGCCGGGCTGTCAGCTTATATCATCGACGAGCGGAGCTCGGTGTCGACAGCGTGCGCGTGTGGAGGTTGGTTACGAAATGTGTGTCCGCAGCCTGGTTGGGGAGTGTGATGGTAAGCGTGGTTGCTACACACGGAAGACACGTCCCAGGCAGAGATGACCCTCAGAGGCCACAATAAAGCCATTGGGGGCAAGACTCATTGGACGAAACAGTCCCCATGGACAGGAAAAGCCCAGAGGACCAAAAAGGCAGCGTGAAAAGACAGGCCAAGCGAGGCCAACACAACTTACCAAGCACCGAATGCCCCCTGATGGGAAAGACAATGCGGTTCACTGAAGCAGACTGAAACAGTGCACATTGCCGTGGAAGAATGGCGCAACTTTCTCTCGGCCACAGGTAGCAAACTTCGGAGGGGTTGGACAACATACATGATTAAGAAGATTAGCAGAGTCTTTACCCTTTCTTGTCCCTGGATCTTTAGCCATTCTTCTGTGCGAAATCCCAAGAAGTACATGCGGAAGTCATTCTGCTATATGAGAGCGTATGCACGATGCAAACATGATAGCTGTAAAGCTCGTCTTCAACTAAAGATCATGGAGCTGCCCATCGACCTGAAAAAAGACCTTACCCTGCTGGTAATTCGCCACGGCAAGCCAGTTCACGACGGCCCCGGAGCACGACGTCCTCTCACAGGACACGGTCGCGCAACAACTGCAAAGGCTACCAACAATTTGGGTGCCTACAATGTGCGACGTGACCTCCTGAACAGTGCGGTTGAGGAAGAGCTGGCAGAAGGAAATTTCACCAGAGTACCGAACGCATCAGTTCTACGAACTGCCGCGACAGAAAAACGCAAGGCGGAACGGTTCAGTGACAACATCATGCAAGATCTCAACATCACTATGGAGGCTTCTAGAAGCTGCGATGTGACATCAGAAGTGATCATTGGTGACATTCATGCTGTATGTTGAGAGCCATTCTTTGTTCACATATATAAAGAACATTTGATAAAAAAGGATAAAAAGGTTCCTACGCGAATTCACATTGACGCCACGGGATCAGTGGTAAAGAATATAGGAGACTGAACCGTGTACTGCTATGCTGTAGTAGCAGAAGGTGCACCAAAGGGGTACCCACTAGCTGTGATGACCTCAAATGCTCATACGACAGCCACGATTACCAATTTCCTACACCGTCTGACTGAAGCCTTCAAAAAGCTACACAGAGTCCCATTCAGACCGCCGATCGTTGTCACTGATTTCAGCTGGGCGATCATCCATTCTTCATTGGCAGCATTCGCAGATACAAGCATACGCCACCATTTGAAGAGTGCGTGGAACAAGACAATAGAAACAGGATAGACTCCACATACGCGCCACACTGTCAAGTGCACCAGGTTCTCTCTGTGCACTGCTCACGTGGCCAAGAACTTCTTATCACTTCTGAAGGAGTATGTTCGAGACAAAAAGATCAGGAGAGCCTATATGTGGCTGCTATCTAATCTGATGGAAGCCTGTGATGTTGACGCAGCCAGCCGGAGGTACGCAGACATCTGTCGTCTAGCACTGTCTCGTAAGCCAGTGGAAGCCATCGAGTACAAACTGCCTGTCTTTACGGACGATGAAATACAAGTGGACGATGCCCCAGTGTTGCAACCAAGCACGACGCTCCGAGACAGCACGTCGTTTGGAATATTCTGCTTGGATGTAGAAGCGTCCGTCAGAAGTGAATTTGACATGGATGCCAAAATCACCAACAAATTTCACGCACCTGAATTGATTCGCGTCCTTCAAACGACATACATGCCGATGTTGCCATTTTGGACAAAGATCGTGTCGGATGATGGCACCTTGGCCTCTAATGCTGCAGTAAAAAGTTTTTTTTCATAACGTTGAAGAAGAACATCCTGCAGTCACGCACAAAATACACGCCAGCAGACTTCGTGCGAATTATCATGCGTGAATTAGCTGCAAGAGTGAAAGAGAATCTCCTGGAGGGGCGCCAGCAGAAGCCGGGTAGGAAGCGAAAATCGTCGCCTGCTATTGATTAGGAGAAGTGGATGCCGAAAGGGAAAAGACAGCGTCACTCTTACCATATGCAAAAAATGCCAAAATTCCCCTTTTATGTGCCGCCGTCGAGAACAACAGCAGCTGAACATATGCCCCAAAGAAAATCAAGAGCTGATGCCACATTCGCTCAAGACGCAAGAGAGGTCCCACAATACACCCAGCCACTAGCAATAGGGAACATTGTCATCAACCAGCAAAGCTGGAAAACACTCGAAGAAGGAATGTCGCTAGATGATTGCATCATTGACTCCAGCCTGCTGCTTGCTGCTCATGCGTATGACCCAAAGGTTGTGTCATTCAGTCTGTTCCCATTGCCACAGATGACAACGATATCGACATATCGAGAACTAACAAACATATTGCAACACCAGTACAAGTATTTGTTATCTGCGAATGTTTGGCTAGTTCCTTACAACACCGTCTCATACGACGGCTCCAGACACTGGGCGTTATCCGTGGTCGCCCATTGCACGAAAATAATTATATACATCGACTCCCTGGCACCATCTAAACCACCTGTTGCAGCGCTAGAAGATGTGATGGGGCTAGCGACTCTATGCCGTGGACGAGAAACTTGGTCCGGGCTGAAAGCTTGTTGTACCAAAACAAGACAAGCAAACAGACTCGTCTTCATGCGGCGTGCTGGTCTGTGTTGCGGCTGATGCAGTGTGCACGAACCTGCGAAACATTGTCCCAGCCGACGCGGCACACCAGCTTAAATTCGTACGTTCCCACGGGAAAGAAATCAAGAAGCGATTGGCTCAAGTAAGTCAGCTAACAAATGCCTTTGTTGTATGATGTGTGCGGGGTTCTTGTACAACATTTGGGTGTGCTTGAGCACACCAAATGACTGTTGCAGACTGAATGACTATCAATAGTTAAACAGCTCAACTAATTAGATATCACTTAACCATAAAGCTACAGAGGAAATCAGAAACAAGTCCATCCAAAGGATGTCATTGGGTCATGCTATGCTTCCTGATTTAAAACGTGTACTAAAATCAGGTCGATGCGTTCGAATGAGCCTCCACTGAACTTGCAAATATAATCTCAATAATGCTTCCAATTCGGGTCTGTGTTCTCCATATCGCCTGCGGAGAAGAATATGATAAGTACCTACAGTTCTGCTCACCTTGAATCTTAATCACCAATATTCTGAGATATGGAAGAGGACCAGTGAATCAGTTATGGAGAAGTTCTTCAATCGTGGTACAAAAATAATGTAATATTGTTATTCGTGCACCATTTTGAATATGAATATAGCATTATTATATTCCACGCTTCGCTGTAGGTATTATCACTAAGTTTTCACTTGAAACGTTTCATACTTTCCAATATGTGTTGAATTGCATGGGGACAAACTTGGATCGAATGACATGTCGGACGGTGTTGTTCGATTCCAAGCTGTAGTTACATTTGTATGCTTGTTTCTAATCGCTTTGACTGAATGCTGACATTTCACAGGCTGCTTTGAAGAACAATATTTCACAGAGTAGCGTATTCGTGCCAGCCAGAAAGTGCAACAAAAGCCCACGACGTAACCTGCCAAAGCTCCCAATCATACGAGAACTAGTGATGCCCTCGCAATCCTACTTGCGTATGACGTAAGTTTATAACAATGAAGGCTAGTTGGAAGTCTAGGCAGGTATTTATACAGACCTTATTTATGGAAATTGCTGAATTATGAGACACGCTGAAGGACTATCTGTTCTGGTCATTGTCTAAGAACATAGTCAAGAATTATTTGACGCTTGGAAGAATTTATGACGTGAATATGAGACGTAAGACTAAGAATTTATGACTTAATATGTATTTGGGTTACCAAATACAAATATTGATATTGCATTTATTGCTAGTTTGCCTGGGACCAATATCAGAAATCCGAATGAGTTCGCCCTGGAATAGAAAGGATCGCTGCAGCACGTCCACAACTTGCAATTTTTGTCGTGTTCGGGTGTGTCACAACAAGCTCTTTTGGAACACTGCAAAATAGTAAGCAAAGCATCAACTGCGTGGCGTGAAATAATGGTATGCATTGGCACATGCACGGAGACGCATTTGCATAGTGAAAACAATCGAGGGAAGTGTTCACCATGTCTGCTTTGTCACGATGAAAATCTTCTTTTACCCCTAACTGTGCCCTTCTTTTGCAGTTAGGCTTCCATGTAGCACTGTTTGCACAGCAATTGCATGCTACATTGCATTACACCTGAAGCGTTAGACGAACACATAAAAAGTAGTTTGTTTATCACTTGTAAAGCTGTACAGTTCATGCCGACATTAAATTCCCCCTTTCTATTCCAGTCCCAAAATGACTTCGGTGAATATCAATCTACTGGAGCGGTGAACTAGTGCCAGACCCTGCGTGCCACAGCGGCAGCGGAGGCGGGCAGCCGCCCATTGTCAGCCAATAGACGTGCTCAACAGACGGTGCCTCTGCCACCGCGTTGTCGCTGTCTAGTGTTGCCCTGTGATATATCGGAACTGAGCGTGATGTTTGCGACGAATTGTGCTGATCCCTACATAGGTCAACTACCATAGGGTGGGATCTTTATTGAGACGTGTGTACCAACCCGCTGTGGAACGAACAGGACCTTCGTTGAGACGTGTGTACCAACCCGCTGTGGTACGGCGGGACATTTGCTGAGATGTGTGTACCAACACGCTGTGGTACGGCGGGACCTTTGTTGAGACGTGTGTACCAACCCGTTGTGGTACGACATCAAATGTAAGGACCGAAAGGCCGGTCAGAAAACCCGGTCAGGACCGACTGACTTTTTACCGATCTTTGGACTATATGCCGGGCTTTCAAGCGATATGTCGATTCACACAAAAACAGCTCAAAACCTAATGTAACCAAGTTCTTCCCTTGCCCCTACTTGATATTTCGATTTATGTCGGGAGGGGGTGGCAAAACTTCTTTTGGCTACGTGAATAGTCTATGAACCTCAACGTTGACGATACACTACCGGGTATAGGTTCAATGGCCCTGTATCTCAATCTCCGAGCTCTGATCCAAACATCTTGACAGGCACCACAAATCCAGCACACCGATACTTCAACTAACATACTGACCGGCCTGACAGCCAGTCGCCTTCGCTGGAGGGCCAAGCCCCCAACCGCTCGCGTCGACTGCCCGGTGACAAGTCCTGGCGGAGCCCTCGGCTCCGCAGCGAGGTAAAATGCGACAGACAACGCCCAATCATGTGACGCAGCCCGCGACACGTCATGATCATGCGACTAACTGCGCCGTATTCCAGGGCATCAGCCCCGGTCAGCCATGAACTGTCGCCTAGAGAGAACAATGGCTCGCACTCTGTGAACTCTACTGCAACGGCGGGCGCGCCGTCCCTCTGAGACTTCAGAGACATTCCACCTCATCATAGATCAGAGTCGTATCTGGTAGCATCCAGAGCTTCGGCCTCACGTGTGAATCGGTGCTGTCTCAGTACATCACCGGACACTGGTGATCACAATAACGTCGCCCGACTGACAGAGGCGCCGCACTGCAGACTCTGGTCTGGCGACACAGCGCCTGACACAATAGCGACACTCGACGGTCAAATCACAAAGGCGGAGGGGAACAGTGCGGTGGTCGGTGCCGTGCCGACGTAAGCAGCTAGACAGGTTGGCGCCGGGTACCTGCCGGAACCCGTCACGACAGGCGAACCGTGTGGAGGGGGCTAAATTTCTGAAATCAAGTGTCCCGAAAACCAACTCTGTTACACTAATGATCGTAATCATGCAACATGTGAGGACCATTTTCACATTCTATCGAGCAATTTTGTCATCTTGATTCAACAATCTCATGAAAAATACTTAGATAATTCCAAAATACTTGGGATACAACTTGTTGAAGACAGTAGTTCATCAATGACATTGATGATTTCTTCAAACATGTCCGTGATATGCAGTTTCAAGAGCATGATTTGTAACTGCTATAGTTGCCAGGAAATGTTTCATTTGGTTCCACTAGATATCAAACCATAGAATATGGTTGCAGCCAGGCTAAAATGCCAAATATATGGCAAACACATATCGTCGTAGCACATGGCCTCCGCAAGATATATTAGCGAAACTGTTATGTATGCCTGTATAATCAATCTGTATCATCGTCTTCAAAATGTGTTAACCCACAATGCAAGCAAAAAAGCAAATTTTCGCTCAATAAGTACTCCTTTCTGCATTGGTAGGCTTCCATTGGTAACAACGAAATTCCAAAACAAAGGATATAATTACTTGTGTACCTTAACACGCGTCCTGCAGGCCCTCTGAGAATTACGCTCATTGGAATGGGGGGGGGGGGGGGCGGATTCCGTCACCCCTATGATCTTAGTTCCTATTAAAGCTAGAGTAACGCAAATTTCAGGGTAGATGGGTGGAATTGGGGACAAATTTCATGACCTTAGGTGAATATCTTCAAGTTAAATGAGATGAAATATTTTACATTTTGCTTGTTTTGCGTGGTTTGACTTCACATTATTAGGGAACGCTGTAATTGTGTTTACATGCTCCAAAATGGACATCCATGATGTTTTGGACATGATGTAATACAGATGTACATGATAATACATGATAATGATGTAATACAGATGATCGATGCGGCATTTGACCTCAGGTCAACTATATATCAGCACTTTATCAGGTATGTTACCGGTTCCAGTTACCGGAACCGAGCCGACGCAATCTGCTTCACGAAGAAAGGGCTGAAGCACACGAATGAAACATGACGTTTGTGCCCTTCCTGATATTTGAATACATTCGCAGATTACATTCCTTCTTTACCTAGAGGGACGCCTGCTTAGTTCAAACGGATATCTTCTGTATGCATACCCCAGAAGGGCACCTATCTAGTCTAGAGGGGTGCCTGCTTCCCATGCTCACTTGCCGCATGGGCGCCTGATCAAAATCCTGCCTGTTTACTCTAGAACAAGAGCGTCTGGATAATCCAGAATAGTGTCTTCGTAGCTCTCAACTTCAGTGTAATCCCGTCGACACAGATCAATTAGTGCATGAACATGTTGATCGGACCGCCTTTAGGTCGCACGGACAAGCCGCGATCCTGTAGGTTTGACAGCTGTCACATCTCGTTGCCAGGATCGTACATGGCGCAGTTTTTATGTTGTACGTGCTCGGTACATTCATTGTGATATTTGTTGGAAACTGTTTCATCACCGTGTCCAGGAAGGAAAGGCACAGTGATACAAGAAACGACATCGTTCTTCGGATTGCGATGTTTGTAATGTGTTCGAACACAATATATGCATTTCGATGTCGTAGCTGGAGATTTGTTTTCAAAGAAATGAATGAAATGAATGGAATATTTATATTTATTTTCCAATTTATTTCACTGGGAACATCCTAGGGTAACAATTATGCTCATCTTCTCATAATACATTGATCAAAGCATCTAGCAAATCAAGGAAAGGCAACACACAGTGTCTTATTAAATCTAACCTTGCTCCTATTCCTAACAGCAAACGTTTCCTCAATCTGTCTTTCATACAGAAATCGTGGCTTCAAAATTGCAACACCAACATACCAGCCGGCACGTATAATATGCTTCCCCACGATAGCACCATGACTCACAAAATTATTCCTATGCAAACCCAATAAAACCTCCGTTTTCCAAACATGAAGTCACCAACTGCAGCTAAGAATAGCAACCATTCATCTGAGTGAAAAGTTAACCAGGAGTGAAAAGTGAACCAGAAAAAAAGAAAAAGTGAAAGAAGAAGTGGAATATGCGCCACCCGTGCGCGAAGTGACTGGATTCAGTAGTGGACATTTTCGATGGTTATTCCTGTCGGTAATTGCACAGCACAGTGAATGGACGCCTGAAAAACTGAGTGAAAAAGTGACAGGACCTTCATCGGTAGTGACTTCCCTTGCATCAAGCATTAGCTACTGCTCGGGGCTATGTTATAACATCCAGAGTTCATAACGTCCAGAGTTGATAACGTTCAAAGCTCACAACGTACAAGGATCATAACGTCCAAAATGCGAAATGATGTCCAAAAAGGTCCAAAATGCCTCGGATAGGGTGCGTTCATAAAGTCCAGAGTTCATAACGTCCAAGGATCACAACGTCCAAAACTGGCTTCAGAGGGAGCGTTCATAACGTCCAGGGTTCAAAACGTCCAATAACGTCCAAAAATAGTTCCTCAGTTGTCCGCTAGAGGAGCCAGCTGAACCCTGGTGGTGAAATCGTGCGGCTGCGTCTCCGCTTGCTGTCAACAGGTGGCAGGAGTGTGCAGTTATTGTCGCATGGCATCTCGCAAATGTGCTGCCAAATATGGTCTGGTGGTTTCTTCAGGTGTGGATTCTGAAATCTTCTCCAGTTCCTCCAGGGGACGAATACATTTCCTCAGAGGGTCGCCTTCGGTGATAAAATTCGTTGAGCGGGTGCAGGGGCTGCGCATGAGAATACTGAGGGGGCACCATTTCCTCCGAACAGAGCGCCTTTGGCTGGAAAAATTCGTTACAAAGGGGTGGGGGAGGGTCTTTTCCGGTCGGACCGGCGCAACCTTACTCTGGGGAGCGGGGGTAAAGACTGCCGTGGGACGCTAGCGAATGTATTGGGACGTATCTGCTTATCAGTTATCAGCTATCTGGACGGTCCCTCAATGCCGGAACTCTGGACTTTGACCATCAGGGGTGCGGTTCACAGACGCGATCGTAACAAGCGGTAGGGCATAAGTTTGAATGCATACAGTTCAGTTTAGTGAACACATAGCAAAATGGAATGGGCGATACCTTGCATTCGAATCCAGGGATATATTATTCAGGCATAAAAGTTAGTAAATCAATTTATCTCGCATTCTTATTTTCCTCGCGTTATTCACAATAGATAACCTCACGGCTTAGGATAAAATACACATAAATTGTGATGTGCGTTACAGGGAACATGAAAATACAGGAGTTACGCCCTAATAGGGAAAGCAAAACTGGACTAATTTCGGCCGGATATGGTGAATACACGACAAGAAACTGCTTGAAACGGTTCTTGTTCACTCTGGTAGAGCATTATTGCAAAGCGCGGATCCAGGCTGCAGGGTGGGACGCATATGGGGCAAAAGATGCCTTTTATCTGATCGTATTTGCAAGGAACAGCCATGCATCTATGTCGACCCCTCGTCGTTATGTCGTATTTCCGCCATTTAGCGGGGAAAAATGCCAATTGCATCAAATGCATCCATGTGTAGAGAAGTCTTTCCACCCGTCCTGATTTATCAGTCACTTCTCTTATGACTGGGGAAAAACTTCTTTTGGCTCGTGAATAGACTATGGACCTCGTCGTTTGCGATATTTAAAACACCGGGTATAAATTCAACAGCTCTAAGCTTCCATCTCAGAGTTCTGATCTGCACATCTTGACACGCACCTCATAATCCAGCACTTATGTATTGTGCTATTAGTTAACAGTCAATGGCCACAATGCTTGAGACGTTAATGGCGCAGCGTGATATATGCGTTAATAATGTAGCTTCATTTTGACAGACAGGTGCAACTACTTCCCATACGATCTCCGACTTATACTGACCGGTCTTCAATCACGCTATACTCATATCAAAGAACTACATCTCAACAGACACAGCGACTCTCAGGCAGAGTCGTCCGACGTACCTCAGTACCGAAGTGCGGGGGCCGCGGCTGGCCAGCGGCGGCCAGCCGCCCCTAGTGGCGTCCGTTTGCGACGAACGCCCGACAAGAGAGAGAGAGAGCCCACGCAGCACCGTCGCGAGGTAACTCACAGTCTACGTCACTATCACGTGATCAGTCCTTAACACGTCACGTGACCGCCTGTGTGCGCAGACCAGTGAGGGTTTGCTCATCCCCGACCAGCCTTGAACTGGCGCCTAGAGAGTACAATGGCTCGCTCTGAACTCCGTGCACCGGACTACAGGCGGGCGCGCTGTCTATCTCAGAGACATCCCATGTCAGCTCAGAGTCGTCTCTGGTAACATCCAGAGATTCGGCCTCGCGTGGGAATCGGTGCTGTCTCAGCACCTACGTTCAGGCGTCGCATCACAGAGGTGCTGCCTCGGATAATGCCAACTCGGCAACGCTCGCGCTGCATGCAAGCAGTCGGCAGGTTCGGGGCGCTGCAGCCCAACATCTGACGACGGCGGCGGCCGGTCAGGGTACCGGGGTGGAAGGGTTTGGTCTCGGCTGCATGGTATCGAGGTCACAGCTGCGGCGGGATGTCGGCCGGAAAGGGGAGGGGTAGGTAGAGGGTACTGATCGGCCCCGACTGGAACGGTGGCTTGCTTACGTCAGCGCCAGACAGGCTGGCGCCAGGTATCCGTCGGATGGACGCCGGGTAGGTGCCGGAAACTGTTGCGACATGAACGGTGGGGATAGGGGCTCAATGTCTGGGTTAAGAAGCCCCGAAAACCAACTTTGTTGCACATGCAACAACGGCTTCACGGTTATGTGAGGTACTTTTATACTCGTTTTAGGAACATGACATCCCTTATTTGTTTGTTCTGGAACCGCTCCTGTCCTGTCCGCGAAGTGCAATAAAAATATTTGGAGGTGTCTTCAAGAAACCTGCTAGCCCATTCAACGCCAAATCGACAAGTGAAAGGGCCAAAATAACACCCAATAATTTATATTTTCATGAAAATAATTGTGTGGGGTTATCTAATGCATCGAATCCAGCTGTGCCATTCCTACAAAGAACAGATCAATGGTCAAGGAGTTACAGACTCAGGCATTTGCCGCCCCGGTAGCTCAGTTGGTTAGGGCGCTGGCCTGCACTGGTCTCCCCTGTCCTGGCAACGCAGGGTCCGAGTCGCTTCACGCGCTCGCATTTAGCCCCCGGCTGGGAGGGGCAGTTGGCAGCTGGCCCAATAAGGCCGGGGACGAGGTAACGGGCGGCCGTGTCTGTGCATTGACGGCACGTTAAACTTTCGGTCTAAATTATGTCGTTGAAATGGAGTTCATGGATCGGGTGGTGGGGTCGAGGTTCACACAACAAGCTCTGCTTAGCAATAGAACCCTGGTTCATAAAGCCACCCCAGCAAGAATTCGGTTTTTATGTGATAGGTCTCCTAACAAAGGTGTCCTTTAAGGTGTTTAACTCAATAAAGGACGATCCGAATTATTTGCAAACGTATGGATAGGTGAATTTACAATAATCCACTGCATATTTTGGCTCTTTCGGAATTTTCCTTTACGGGCTATTGGAAACGTGACATCGTAACCTAAGGGCACAGGACCTACTTTAACTTTCGGAACAATCACAATGCGATCTTAAAAAGTGCAAAACTGAAGTTCGATATTTTATCTTTCGAAGTAAGTAATTAAAAAACTGGGCTTTGCCCCTGAAACTCTACATATCCACTCTAAATTAGGCATGTATGGATATTTTTGCTCTAGTGTACCATTTCCTGTTTTATTATGTCTCTAAAACGGTACATCACTGAAATATAGCCTGTTCACGATTAAGGCACGCGCTGGGATGACAATGTTGGTTATCGGAGCCTGAGTGTTGTGTTCCAGAAGTATTCGAACACGTGATGTCAAAGGTTAAACAGATATGACAAAATTTCTGCAAATTGTGGTAGGAGACGGTTTATAAGTCCTACCTTGCGATGAATGACAAGGAGATAGAAGCATCCACAACACAGCAACCACATTATGATCACCGAGAAACCTTTCGCTCAACTATTTATTGCATCTAGAAAGTTAAACAAATCTGCGAATGTATTCAAATATCAGGAAGGGCACAAACATCAGGTGGCGCCGTGTTTGGGTGCCCAGTGCTCACTGCTCACTCTGTCTGAGCATGCTGCCTGTGAAGCAAGGCAATTTCTGAGGGTGTCGGACGCAGACAAGGTGAAAGCAAAGCTATTTTATGAGTCTGACCAGATCAGCCTCATGTGTCTCGGCAAGACCGACCGTGTCACGGTGCGACAGGTTCATGGAACCAAAAGTAGAGTTCAGAAAAGGCTTGCTTTGGAAAAATTTGTGTGAGATATATGATATATACAAGCAAAACCCTGAACACCCTCGCACCAGCTTCTTAACCTTTGCCGCCCTTCGTCCGAAGCATTTCGTCTTGGCAGGCAGCAGTGGGACGCACTCGGCGTGGGTGTGCACTTATCAGCAAAACCCGAAACCGTTCATATCCGCCCTCGGCCTTCCCGGCCTCAAAGGCCGTGACCTCCTCAATCACGCTGTATGTGGCAAGGAAAACCGTGATTGTATGATGCACAACTGTGAGAACTGCCCTGGTGAAGACGGGGTGATGAACTTTCTAAGGATTATCCTCGCGGACAAATCAGGAGAAGACAGTGAAAGTGATTCAGCCCCAGATGATGACATGGAGAATGATACCAGGTACACAGTGGATGAGCATGCATCAATGTGCACTCATAGAAATAGTGTAGACCAAAGAGGAAAGCATGAGATATTTGAGCCCGCAAGCCGTTAAGCTGACCAGACACCACATTGTGGCTAACAAACAAGGTCAGTACTTCACCTACGCAAAGGCTACTGGCAAGGAGGGCGAAGCGATTGTCCAGTGCGATTTCGCTGAAAATTATTCATTTGTTGTGCAGGATGTAGCTCAAGGCTTCTACTGGGATTCGTCCCTGTGTACGGGGCACCCGTTCGTAGTGTACTGGCGTGAGGACGAGGTACTGTGCCATCAGAGCTACTGCTGTATCTCTGACGGCACAAAGCACAACACCGACATGGTGCATGCGTTCCTGCAATGGCTTATCCTAGACATTCGGACCGCAGTACCTGATCTCCAAGGGTATTTATTTCAGATAAGGCAGTGCTGCACAGTATACGAATCAGCATAACTGCATCAATATGTGTTACCGTCAGACAGATTTGGGGTACCCTGTGAGTGGAATTTTTTGTCGCATCTCATGGCAAGGCGTTTACGACGGTATCGGGGACACAGCCAAGCGTGCCGCCGCTCAAGAGAGCCTCAAGCGCCCGCTTAGCAACCAGGTACTGACGAAGGAGAACATGTTTGAATATCTGTCGCACAAGCTTGTCAACGGCATCAAGTTCATAGTTGTATCAAAGCAGGAGGCAATGAACGCCACGACCCACCTCATCGAGCGCTTCTCGAAAGCCGTCACGGCGAAGGGAACACAGGGGTACCACAAGTTCGCACCAGTGGTCCACAGAACCGAAATAGTTCATTAACTGTCTACCGATGCGGCGCGTGTGTTAATGGTAGCTGGGTGTAATGAGACGAGTTAGTGTACGCTCTGATACATATGTTTTACTGTTATTATCGCAGTGACAGATGATTAGTCTGCATTGGAATTCTGACCAGGTATTGGATGATCTGCAGATCTGTAGATCATCACATTGCATTACATTATAATACTGTACTGCCATACCTTCTTGTATTGCATCGCATTGTGCAATTATGCTACTTAAATTTTATTACGCTGATGTAGACGGCTCACGTTCCAATTCGATTCATTTCAGACTCAACATGTCTCAATGAATGCGTCCGCACCAAATTTGTTCTCAAACAGTTCACGATGACTACACTTACTCAGTCAATGACGTTCATCTTTTCGGTTCCAGAATGTGGGGTTTCAAACACCAGAAAGTTGATATTACAGTGGTTGGCGGAGTTATAATCCATTCAGTGTTGTCGGTGAAATATGATCGTACATTTTGTATATGCTGGCATTGGTGCAGAAATATATTGTATCAGGTGAAAAATGTATGTTTCTATTCTTCCTACAAGTGACGATCTAGGATTTCACAAATCACCCTTCGACGCTTCTGCATTTCCAGAATAGCATTATGACACTCTCGAAGGTCAAACTAGGTCACGTTATCTTAGGTCACAAGTTCACGGTTTAAAAAACGCGTGAACAGATTTTTCGAAACTGACACAAGATGCAGTGGATCATGACGAGTTCAACGATATGTAGCTTTGTGCAATTCGTGTTGCTCTTCATTGAGTTCCAGGCCTCCAAAGAGTTCGAGGACTACTCGAATATGTCCGAGGCTATAACTCCTTAACCGTTGCTCGGATCTTTCTCAAAATTGCATAGCAGCTGGAATGTAGTGACAAACTTACTCTATATGAGTATTTTCCTTGGAATATGAAGTGTAGGCTGCTATTTTGGCCCCTTCACTTGTCAACTTGTGGAATGGGCCACCTACTACAATCCGTAGGCATTTCTGTCATTTCTGTATGGCCCTTGACCTCACAACGAGTTAGAACACTTGTGCAACATAACACTCTATCAGATGACTAACATTCTCATTCCCTCACGTACCTCGAACGTCAAAAGGCTTGTATTTCAGTAACATGCCGTTCTAAACACATCATAACCGGCCAGGCGATAAACTAGCACAAAAACAACCATGCATGTCTAATTTAGAACGGATATGTCGAGTTTTAGGGACAAAACACTATTTTTATGTTTTACTCCGAAAGATAAAATATCGAACTTTACTTCTGCACTTTTTTGATATCGCAATGTGACTATCCCGAAGGTTAAATTAGGTCAATTTAAGTCACGATCTCACGATTTCAAAGAACCCGTAAGCGAAAATTCAGCAAAAACCAAAGTATGCAGTGGAATGTCGTGAGTTCACCGATATATGCTTTTGCATAATTCGGTTTATTCTTCATTGTGTTAAGGACCTCCAAATACACCATTGTTAGGTGGCATCTCAGAAATGCCAGAGGCTATCGCTCCTTGACCATTTACCTGATCCTTCTATAAATGGCATAGCTGGATTTGGTGCATCAGAAAACCCAACGCAATGATTTTAATCAAAATATAAAATAGTGGGTATTATGCTCTTGTCGATTTGTTGTGGATGGGCCTGCTGTAGATTCAGCCATGTCGAGACAAAAGTTGACATTATGACACCATATGTACATGAAAGCTGTGAACAGCCACCAAGTTTCGTGGAGCTACTCCTAATAGCAATTGAGATTGAAAAGCATGAAGAAGGGAGTGGGACTGAATCAGCATCATAAGGAATCAGGGTAAGACTAGGCAAAGTATATGCTTTCGTTAGCACGGGATAAATATTGGAAACATTGACATTAGTGCACACTGGAAGATGGGTGTTTTGGGCTGCAATGAATCTTGCGCACCGTACATGCGATGCATGGGTTCCCAGGAATGAAATGGAATAGCGCAGTGGACCAAGTTAATTATCACGTATCTGTAAATCTTACCATGTCCATCCTTGTACAAAAAACTACTGAAACATACCATCCATTATAGGTGAATGAGGAATTACTCTTTGGTCTAAACTATTTCTGCGAGTGTACAGCGATGCGTGCTCATCCACTGTTGGTACCTAATATAATTATCCAGTCATCATTTGGGGCTAAATCACCTTCACTCTCTTCTCCTGATTTGTCCGCGAGAGATCCTTCTAAAGTTCATTACCCCGTTTTCACCAGGGCAGTCCTCAGTTGTGCATCATGCAATCACGGTTTTCAATGTGTCACATACACACACATGCGAAATGCAGCGTGATCGAGGAGGTTACGGTATTTGAGACCGGGAAGGCCGAGAGCGGATATGAGCAGTTTTTGGTTTTGATGATAAGTGCACATGCACACCGAGTGCGTCCCACTGCTGCCTGCCAAGACGCAATGCATCGGATGAAGGGCATCAAAGGTTAAGAAGCCGGTGCGAGGGTTTTCAGTGTTTTGGTTGTATATATCATATATCTCACACATATTTTCCAAAGCAAGCCTTTTCTGAACTCTACTTTTGGTTCCATCAACCTGTCGCACCGTGACATGGTCGGTCTTGCCGAGACACATTCGGCTGATCTAATCAGCCTCATAAAATAGCTATTCCTTCACCTTGACTGCGTCTGACACCATCAGAAATTTCCTCGCTTCACAGGCAGCATACTCAGCGAGAGTGAGTAGTGAGCACTGGGCACCCAAACACGGTGCCACCCCTTGTTTGTGACCTCCCTGATATTTCACTACGTTCGTATATTTTTATTTTCGCGATGTAATAAATGGTTCTGCTAATGGTTTCTCGGTTATCGGAACGTGATTGCTATATTGTGGATGCTTCTCTCTCCTTGTAATTCATGGTAAGATATAACTCAGAAATCGTCTACAACCACAATTTGGAGACTTTCTGCCATTTTGTTTGACCCTTGACCTCACGAGTTAGAACACTTGTGCAACACAACATTCAAGATCAGATGACTAACCACACGTCAACCGTTGAGTCATGTAACGTCGCCAATCTCTCACGCCGATTGGTCGCGGGCGAAGAGACAGCGACAGATGAGACTCGAACCACAATCTTTCGATTGCGAGACGAGCAACTTACCCCATAATTATTCGTCCCCATTTTTGTAAAATAGGTCACCTGTCCTAAGGTCACGATGTCACGATTTCAAATATCCAGTAAACGATAATTTTGAAATAGCCAAAAGATACAGTGGGTCATAATGAGTTCACCGATACATACTTTTGCACAATTCAGATTGTTCTTCATTGAATTATAGTCCTAAAAAGACACCCTTGTTGGGTGACATCTCAAAAATTCCCGAGGCTGTAACTCCTTGACCGTTGACCTGATCTGGCACAACTGGATTCGGCGCATCAGATAACCCTACACAAATATTTCCACCAAAATATATCACATTTAGTGTTATTTTGGCCCTTTCAATCATCGATTTGTCGTGGAATTGCCCATTCCATATGGCGGTCTTGGCCAATTTCATTCGGTTTGATTTGAAGAGCACACTCAAAATGAGCTAGATTGGATTTCACATGGGCGTATTGTGATATACTGGTGCAAAACACTATTTCTCTCTTCGTTCCAGTTGTGATTTCAATTCAGGTTGGTTGTGATAAGAACGTTCCGTCGTGATCCCTCTGCCTTCCCCGCCGATCCTCGACTCCTCTGGCAGCGATATTGACATGCAGATCTCGAGACCTCCGCCTCCGGTTTACCGTTATGTGTCATTGCGGTTGGTTCGAGGTCAGGAATCCACCATAGTTATCAGTCCAATATATCCACCAATGGATTCACCAACAGCCACTCAGGCAATCATCTAACATAGTCTTTCTGAATGCAATGTCATAAATATCCGCGTTTCGTGCCTATAGAACCACTCGTTATTTCCGGCTATTCCTAGCCGTCACAGTCGGAACGCAGACATGACTTCAAGAAATACATAGCGAATCGGCATATAGCGGATCGGGCCCTGAAATATATGAATAAATACCCGTGTTTATCTAATTATGCAGTTCCTAGTGGTTAAAATATTTGTCATCATGGTTTGCATCGCTTTTCAATCCCATATAACTATACATGCAGGTTTCCAAACAGGGTCTCCTACTTCATTCATCAGCAGCACGGGGCATATGGAAAAGTTCTTGACTGGATTGAAACATTGCTAAGGAGAAGGAAACAAAAGGTAGTATGCAATGAATATGAATCAGACTTTGGAGCCAAAACGTACATAATTATTGGTGAGCACATGGGTAAGAAGAATGCGGATATATTTTAGTGAAGTGCTGAACATGTTTATTTTTGCTAGGTTTGCTTCTATGAGGTGCATAACTGCATCTATACCTTCCGGGATGGGGATGCTACCATATAGGTTGCATACGTCTAGAGTGAAGACGATGCTATTTTAAGGGAGCCCGTTTGCGAATGTGCTTTTCATGCGTGCTAGGTAGGTCTCAGTGTTAGTTAGGTGTGCCGGAATGAATGACAAAAGCTGCGTGAGGATGTATTGTGAAAACCAGGAAAGCTTATCGAGCGGATCACCGTACGCCGACACGATGGGTCGCCGGGGATTTCCAGATTTATGGGTTTTTGGGAGGCCGTAGAACTCTGCAGTCCGGGCGTGCTGGGGAAAGATGCGGCGCAGGCAGTCGTCCGGGATTTTGTTTATGAGTATTTTCTTCATCAGGTTCTTGGTGTCTTCGTCACGTTTAACTGTTGGATTAAAGTTTACGTTCTCGTAGGTGCTTATGATGCTTTCTGCTTTTTCTATATATGCTGTTTTGTTCATGAGAACAAGGCTTTTGCATTTATCTCACCGCTTGCAGATGATGCTTTCGTCATTTTTGCAGCGCTTCCAGTTCCTTCCTTTGTGCAAAGGTAGTGTTCGTGGGCTACACTGATCCAGCTCCGCGGTACAGGCTAATGATTTTCAATTTGACCTTTTCAAGTTGTCGTTCAATTTCTACTGGTATCACAGGTGGTTGACAGGCACCACTGTCTGGGAAGAAAGGACGAGGCGTAGCGCCTTGAACTTGCGCCAGTTCATCTACTGTTTTTTGGTGTGCTGGGCGACGGTCCAACGGCTATCCTTCCTTTCGTGGACTCAGCTGACTTTCTTTTCGCTTCTATTTCCTTTTTCCATTTGAGGCAAAAAAATGCACGTTCTATCCTGACTTCTACATAGTGTATCAATGAAGGTGTGACTCTGAGCTAGAGCATATTTTGGTCCTTTCTCTAAGAGAGTGACCATGCTTTCGCTGAGCTGGTGGCTTGACAGGTTGACTAGCCGGGGTACTTTGTTTGTTTCGAGGTGTTCTATATAAAGACATAAAGACATAAAAGATCAGTGCAACTATGAGCCACAAGGGCCCTTCTTGGTTGCACTTTGTACACTGAACCAGTTTTCCACCAAATGCGCCAATCAACTCTCCCTGGAATACAGAAAAACAAGCCCCCTATTTTTTATAATGATCGTCTATGCTGTTTTTAAAGATGTTCAATGTGTTGCTACTGACAATAGTTTCTGGCAGCTGGTTCCAGTGTTCTACTACCCTGTTGGTGAAGAAAGACTGTCTTAACCTTGTCCTGCTGTGATTAACTTTAATTTTGAATTGATGACCTCTAATTGCAACATTTCTGTTAAATTCAAACAGTTCCCTGAGATAACCCTGTTCCTGACCATGAACAAATTTAAAGACCTCGATGAGATCTCCTCTCAGCCTTCTATATCTAAGTGAAAACATATTCAGTTTCTTCAATCTTTCCTCATATGCCAGGTTGCCTATGCCATTCACCATTTTCGTTGCCCTCTTTTGTACTCTCTCTAAAAGCCAACAATCTTTTTCATAACTAGGGGACCAAGCTTGGACACAGTATTCCAAATGTGGCCTGACATATGCACAGTAAAGCTTCCTGATACTTCCTCACTTTTGTATGATACATTCCTATTTATTGCCCCAAGCATTCTTAGTGCCTTCTTCCTGGCTTCTTTAGTCTGTTCTGATGCCCCCAATTTTGTGTTCAAAATAACACCTAGGTCCTTCTCCCGCTGAGTCACAGATAGTACTTGGCCATCCATCAAGTACGGAGCCTTGATATGCTGCCTACCTACATGCATGATTTTGCACTTATCAAAATTAAATTAAATTTGCCATTTTTCGGACCACTTCACAAGCTCGTCTAAGTCTTTCTGCAGCAAGACCTGCTCATTGTGCCCTGTTATTGCCCTAAAGATCTTCAAATCATCCGCAAATTTCAAAACCTTACTGCTTAGGCCACTTTCAATGTTATTTACAAACACAATGAACAATAGTGGTCCCAGTAATGACCCCTGGGGGACTCCACTAAGAACATTTTGCCATGATGACTTCGTACCATTTAGCATCACTCTCTGCTGTCTATCTGAAAGCCACAACTCTATCCATTTTAGGATGTTACCTGCAATACCATGGACCTGAAGCTGCATCATTAACCGTTTATGAGGTACCTTGTCAAAGGCTTTGCTAAAGTCAAGATATGCTACATCAACCTGATTTCCCTGATCAAATTGTTCTGTAGCAAAATTAAAAAAAGTCCAAGAGATTTGTGAGACACGATCGCCCTTTTCTAAACCCATGTTGAGTATCTGGAATCAATCTGTTTCCTTCCAGAAAACTAACTATTATATCCTTGATAATTGATTCAAGTACCTTGCAGACTAGGGATGTGAGGCTTACTGGCCTATAGTTTTCAACTTTCCCTCTTTCTACATTCTTGAAAATAGGAACTACATTTGCCCTTTTCCAATCTGTTGGAATTTCATTTTGTGAAACTGATCTACAAAATATTATACTAAGTGGAATTGCCAGTTCCTTTTCAGCTTCCCGCAATACCCTAGCATAAATTCCATCAGCTCCTGCTGCCTTGTTTGGCTTTATTTTCCTGATATAATTCAAAACAACATCACTATCAATGAAATCAACATCATGTAACTGATCACCTGTCACTGAGCTGTGGTTCACAGTTGGCAGATTAGTCACATCCTCCAACGTAAACACTGATTTAAACTGCTTGCTCAGTTCCTCAACCATCTCATCATCCTCACTCAACATAATCCCATTTACTTCCAGTGGACCAATGGTGCTTGAAACTTTACTTAGCTTGTAGAAACTAAAGAACTTTTTACTGTCCTCATTACAGTTCCTAGCCAAATCCAATTCTTTTGCTCGCTTTGCTGCTCTGGTTTTCTGCTTCACCGCGTCTCTAGCTTTTTGATACAACCTTAGATTTACTATATTTGAAGCTTCCTTAAATACTCTAAATGCATCTTTCTTAGCCTTAATTGCTTTTGTCAAATCTGGTGTAAGCCATGCTGGCTTTCCTACCCTCCTTTTGCGCCTTTGCTTTTGGGGGACATGTATAATTTGAATTTCTTTCAAGTAAGATTTGAACTTTTCCCAAATTTCACAGGCATTTAAATCGGATAATTCTTCTTCCCATTTTATGGCACTTAAAGCCGCTCTCATGCAGTCAAAGTCTGCCCTG
This sequence comes from Ashinkailepas kermadecensis, assembly GCA_034440615.1. Lineage (NCBI taxonomy): Eukaryota > Metazoa > Arthropoda > Thecostraca > Neolepadidae > Ashinkailepas > Ashinkailepas kermadecensis. The sequence continues at coordinate 32,687 of JAOTOM010001764.1, read as the reverse complement.
TTAACATTTGGAACCTTTGCCAAATTATCCTTAATTGTCCCTGCTACGTGTGCCTTGAATCTCACTATGTTATGGTCACTTCTTCCCAGAGTTTCTCCTACAGTCAAGTCTTGAACTAAATCACTTAAATCCGAGAATACAAGGTCCAAGTATGAGCCCTGCCTAGTTGGTTCTGTTACAAACTGGTGTAAGAACAGGTCCTCTTCAAGGCATTTCCTAAACATTTTACATGCTGGGGAGCCAACACCAACATTTTGATATCCTTTTAGATTAAAGTCACCAAGAATAAGGCATTTCCTCTGAAAGTTTCTACTGATTTCCTGACAAATCACCTTATCGATCTCGAGTTGCTGAGAATGTGGCAAGGTTCCTGATCGGTACAAAGCTCCTATTCTCAGTTTATTGCTGTTGCCTTTTCCCACAGCAACATCAAGCCAAATGGACTCCACAGACACATTTTTTACCCCATCTGTTACTTTTTGAGAACTGAATAAGCTATTCACATAGAGCATTACACCACCCCCTTTCACTGCTGGACACCTATTGCATGAAAACATTGTATCCCTGGATCTCATAGTCCTGCAAGTTATCCCCAAAATACCCCTCACTGACCCATGTCTCAGTAATGCAAACAAAATCTGGTTCCTCCTCAGCAACATAACACTTGAACTCATCAACCATCTTTGGATCGAATACTCTGAGCATTAAGCATCATACACTTAAGAAAAGTTCCATAACCATCTTTGGTATTTATCATGTTGAGTAGGTCTACCATCTCTGGATGAGCCACCACTCTGCCCCCTTGATCTACTGCCATCCCTATTTGCTGACTGTGAGGTTCTATTGCCTATGCTGTCACTATTGTCATATCCATGAGATGGTAATGCCACTTCTTCCCTCCCCACCCCATTATCTAGTTTCCCTGAAGGACATGCTCATATACCTTACCTAACACTTGCACCCCCTTCTCGGAGAAGTGCAGGCCGTCCCTTTGATAGAGGTCCCATGAGCCATAAAACCTGCACCACTTGTCAACAAAGGTCAAACCTAACTCATTGCAGAGCCTACCTACCCTGGCATTGGCTGCTAGTGCCCTAGAGCTCCACTCAGGGGAGACTCCAGCCCTGGGCAGAATAGCCGTCACAATAACTCTGCTTTCGCTTTGCTTCAGGGTGGCCAGAAGGGCCCTGTAGTCCTGCAGCAGCTCCTCACTCCTAGCAGGACCTATGTTATTCACTCCTACCTGCACTACAACTGCACTAAACTGGTTCTCACTTGTGGCCTGTGCCACCACTGGGACCAGGTCTTTGACCTTGGCACCAGGTCTGGTGATGCACCTCCTGCCTCTACGACCTTTGCAGAATACCCTATCTAAATGCCGCACACGAGTCTCCTACAACTAGCACTTTCTCCTTGCTGCTATCCTTGCTGCTATCCTGGGGGCAGTCCTCCAATGCCTGAAACCTATTCGATGTTGCTATGCCTGCCTGTTGAGCTGCTTGGCTAGGTTTCCTTCCACTCCTACCACCTGCCACCTGCCATTCACTGCCCCCTTTCTTAGGCTCACGCCTCCAAATCCTCCACCCCCTGACTTTAAACCACTGCTCCTGTGAGCTACAACTATAAATCTTCTGTTCACTAGGAGCACTTCTCTCTACAGATATATCTGCCACTTCCACAGCAGGGGAAGCCTCAGCTACCTGGTGGCCAGCGACCACCTGGGCATAGGATGCCCCAGCTACAGACTGACCCCTACATGTTTCCTTTTCTCGGCTACCCTTTGCAGCAAGGGCAGCCCTGAGCTGGGAAAGCTCTGCCTTAAGGGCCCTAACCTCCTCCTCCAGTGCCTGTCTCCTGGTTGAAACCATCCTACAGGCTGCAGCTTATTTCTAGATTTAGATTGAAAAGTAACTTGCTGCAAAATGATCTACAAAATAACAGAGCAGAGAAAAATAACCGACAAAGCTTAGGTGTATTCTAGTTCCTAACTATGCAGCACTTACAAGGTAATCGCTGTGCTGAAAATTGATGGTGGTTTTTAAATAAAGAAGAAGGCACTCGCTAAACAGCTGCCAAAAATTTAATAAATAGCTGAAAACACTGACACAGTAGACAAAGACAGAGAAAAACCCTACGACAAAATGGCGCTGGGCAGCCTCGCTTGATTGAAATAGTATAATCTACTTGTTAAAAAATGTTTATTAGATAAAAACTATGCCAATATATGCACAGAAGTAATTGCTAAATACCTATATGCAGTTTAGTCTAGTAAACTGCTCTGTTCTGCAACGACTTATCTGGTAAGTAGGAGCTCCACAACGACGTGTTTCCACCTTGACACCTGGCGGCAACTGGACCTGACGGCAATATCCGTTGGACCTGTCTCACTGTCCTGCGATGTTGAGTGACTCTGGGTTATGATGGGCGTGGTTGTATCACTGGAAGCGTCGAACTCGTTGGCGTAGCTTTTCATCAGTCCTAAGATACCGGCAAGGAGCGTATAGAGGCTGTGCCAAATATATTGTATCACATGAGTCCAGGTTGAACGCATCTTGATGGCGGGATGCTCTTTTGTGTTGGCTGTCTGAGTGGTTATCACATTAAGATGCTCCTGGACTCTTAAAGTGATGGTTACAGTACCTTTCGCAATATCTTGATCCAGCAGAGCGGGTCTCTGCTTGTATGGTTCCTTGAGCTCAAGACGATCAAACTCACGCCCCAACCCGTGAGTTTTTGATCGGGCCAGGTCAACGTTCTGCAGACTTTCCTTTACACAGAGGTTGGCGAGCTTCTTTGTAAGGCGTTGTTTAACCGTTAGTAGCTCCTCCGTAAAACATATGTTTGCCTTGGCCGTGCAGCCACGGCCAAACATCACAACATTTACCCAGGAAATACGCTGATCTTGCCAGGCTTCTCTGGAGGAATGCCTTCTTTCTGAAAGCATCTCTACTTTCTTCATTGATGATGGTTTTCTGCAGTCTGTTGATCTGGCTTGTGATTCGTCAGTTTTGTGAATACTGTTGTTTAGTAAAGCTGTTTTGTCGAGGATAAAAAGGGAAATATCTTGAGACATCTGCAGTCGAGGAGGAAACGGGAGGGTCTATAATGCCCACTTGCTTGCCCGATGGACGATCTCAGTAATTATGAAGTGGATGTCGATGAAATGTGCAGTAATATATGTCTTTTAATTAATGTATTGGATTTTACCTACAGCCGCAATGAATAGTTTCCTTCAAATGTCTATAAATTTCCCCCAAATGGCGTTGAAACGCTATAATCACAACAATAGAAAATGCCCGATGGACGATCTCAGTAACTATTGCACCGATTTTCATGAAAATGTCTCCAAAATAAACTTTTACATCGATTTTGGGCCATTTGAGTCATTTCCATCCGATATGAATAGGTAGAAAGCCACGAAATGAGAGATTGAAATTCCAGACATTCCCGATGGACGATCTACGATAGTAAGTTACAGAATTGCGGCAAACACACTGCTCAATGTCTTTTCACCGCAATAGATCAGTTGAGGCAGTTAAGAGAAAAATTAACATATGAAATGTAGAAATCCAGGACATCACAATTCAATTAGAGACGGGTGATGGATTTGTAGGATGGCTGAAAGCTTTGTTCACGGTTGTACTGACTTCCTTGTTAAGAGTCTATTTCATATTTTAATTTTAATTTTAACCGCCTCAACTGATCTAATACGGTGAAAAGACATTGATTAGTGTGTGTTTGACGCAATTCTGTAAATTACTTCCGTAGATCGTCCATCGGGCAAATCTCGAATTTAAATCCCTCATTCCGTGGCTTTCTACCTAATTATATCGGCTGAAAATGACTCAATGGGCGCAAAATTGATGTCGAAGTTTATTTTAGAGCCATTTTCACGAAAATCGGTACAGTAGTTCCTGAGATCGTCCATCGGGAATTTTCTATTGTTGTTATTACAGCGTTTCAACGCCATTTGGGGTCAATTTAAAGACATTTGAAGGAAAATATTCATCACGGTTGTGGGTCAAAAGCACTCCATTAATTAAAATACATCTATTACTGCCCATTTCATCGACATCCACTTCGTAATTACTCAGATCGTCCATCGTGCAAAAAAATGGGCATTATAGACCCTCCCGGGGAAACTGACTCGGCAAGGAGTGCGCAACAGTTTTTGGTTAGTGCCAACAAAGTTAACCATCTCTCTGGATCGATCATTAATAGGCAAGGTTTTAAGGTGCGCGAGGATGGCTGGCATGATATTCATGATTATGATGTTGTAAAATCTGATCAGTAGCATGTCAAAATTAGTTTATCTTTTCATATAAATGTGGCCTAAACAATAAACGTGCTTTCGGTTTGACACCATTTTCAAGTTCTAAACTTTCATGTAAAAAAACAACGAGCACACGTTGAGTACTGCAGATCCTCGATCATGAAGATATCGGACAAGTGTAGACATATGATGGGGCGATAATATATGTACTGTATGTACTGTACTGTATTGGACTATATTGCACTGCCATGTTCTTCACCTTCGCTCTGGCTTCAATTTTCCCTATCTCTAGTGTTATCGCCCCATCATATGTCTACACTTGTCCGATATCTTCATCATCGAGGATCTGCAGTACTGAGTGTGTGCTGGTTGTTTCTCTTATATATGAAAGGTTAGAACTTGAAAAGAAAATGATGTCAAACCGAAAGCTCGTTCATTGTTTAGGCCACATTTTTATTTTAAAAAATAAACTAATTTTGGCATGATACAGATCAGTTATTACAACATCATAATCATGAATATAATGCCAGCCATCCCCGCACACATTAGGTTTGTTTAGGTTGGATTCAGATATTTTAAGTTCAAACAGTGGAAAAAACATAATTTGCCCAAATTGTGTTTTTTTAATGAAAGTGAGACTTGGCTAGGTTATGTTATGTTACAGTTTACCTCATTTGTTGTGCTATGTAATGCTTAGCCCATAGCCATTTTTTGGTGATTTTTCTTGCCTACTCAAAACTGAGCACCTGCAAAGGAAATGATCACAAAGGTTAGATCATCTTAATTGCGTTCATAAATGTCATATTGGGAAAAATTGCCAAATATATTTTTTTTAATGCCCTCAAGCACAAATTTGCTATGATGTTTCATAATTAACTGCTCTGTGACAGTGCTAAAAATTTGTCAGAAAGTGCACACTAAACTTCTGACGTTTAGAATTTGAATACAAAATATCATCCATGTTTGAGTGCAAATTATTGTCATCTCAACTGCCATAATTAAAAAGTATGGCACTGATATATCAGCACAAATTAGAAAGAAATGGACTAGACTTGTTGAAGCTGACCTAGCAACGTCTTTCCCTGCCATTTATTTGGGGAATCACATAAAAGCAAGATACCTATTCACTACTTCATATCACCGATCTCATCTTCAATATAGCAGATCATACCGAGTCCTTTGATCATGTAATGATATCACATGGCCCAACATCACTACACCAGTAGGTTTTATGTAATCCACCATCAGTAGGCTAGAGTAGGTTAGACTAAGTTAGCCTAGGTTGGTTTAGGTTACCATTTAAAAGATCTATATTATCCTTCATTATATATCCCACACAAGACCCACTGTTGAGTACATTTTTCACACATTTTGCTCAGGGATGGGAACATGTATATGTATTGTCAAAATATGTTTTGGTAATGTTTTTTTTAATGTTACCTAAATTATAATTTGCATCACAACCTATCACAATCTGAACATTACTTCAGTATGGCAGGCTGCAATGGTATAAAAGAACATCATCATGGCTTGTCCTTGTATAGCTGGATATAGGTTATACATGCCTATCATGGATTTTGGAAAGTCAATGTTTTCTTATGTGTCATGGGTACAGAACAGTACTATGCATGTTGTCAACAAAACCTTCTTGGGGATGGTCAACAGATCAATGTGTAAATCATTCTCTGCATGATCACAGCACAAATGAGCACAGCAAAATAAGCAATGCAAGCAAATAAGCAAGATAGCAGCATAAGCAAACTAGGTGCAAAGGAGCATGCACTGTTACTATGCAATTGGTTGGTATGATCAGCTACATGAAATGTGTCCATGGATTGCTCACTGTTGCCATTGCTTCTGCGGAAATATAAGAGAAGAGATATAACCAAGGAAAAATAAAAACACATGTAATATATTGTGTGGGAAACGGCCCCAGGAATTGAAGAAGTCCACCCTGTTGTCTGGCAAGGACTGTGAACATGTGTTGATCCATGAAAATTATTGGGGTAGGGCCCAATACATACAGGCAATGGCAAGCTCAAATGGGTTGGGGGGGGGGGGGGGGGGGAGAGGGCACACTTCACAATGTTTAATGTTAAATTGTTTAAATTGTTAGGGGCAAAATCACCACTGAGGGCACTGGCCCTCTCAAAAGTATAAAAACAACACTCCTGGCTGTGAAGGAAAGAGAACATGTCTCAGAGATGGAATGGGGTGTCTGGACTGGAAAGGGCTGTACATCAACCTATTTTTCAACAAAAGAAGCACCAAAATAAAGCAAATATTAACCTGACAGACTGAAAGCACAAGCCTGAGTCATGAAGTCAAAGTGATCAGACTTAATAAGAGCCACAAAGGCCATCCAGGTTAAGCATGTTAAGGTAAGATACCATAATCCTGACAAAAAGACACTCAGACCCCAGCCAGCACCACATCCAAATTTCATTGATTGATTGATTATTTGGGTTTAAGGGTACGCCAACTGCAGGACCATTTGGCGCCCATATCCACAATTTCAAAGAATCCATCTACCAACATCCCACACCCTCATCGATGTTTATCTACATTACATATCTAGCCTTATTCACCCGATCCCATGTACCACATGTGGCTTGAGTGCCCTACCAATTTTCAGACTCCATCCAAGCCTGCTTGAAGGGGCCTGTATAGTGCACTACTTGGTATAAATATCGCCCCATCCACCACTACTTAAAACTCAAAAACACGATTTTGCATTCTAAAAAGAGTCATCCACCCAATTTTAAACCTAATATTACAGGTGTTTGGCAATTCATCGGCGTCATCCACATATCTTACGTTAAATGAAAGTTCTGCTCAAGATTTGACAAGTGCTTTGACTTTGGGGAAATGCAAACGTAGTACCAATTTTCAAAAAGGGAAGTATGAAGTGTGTAGAAAACTACAGGCCAGTCAGTTTGACCTCAATAGTTTGCAGGGTATTCGAAAATCTGGTTAAACAGAATGTTCAGATTCATCTTGATAGGTGCAACATTTTAAGGGATACTCAACATGGATTTCGATCTCGAATGTCTTTTTTACTAACCTATTGGAGTTCATGGAGTTACTAAAGTTACTTCATGGAGTTAGTAAAGAAGTAGGCAATCAAAGCAGGATGGATGTTGTGTACTTGGACTTTAGCAAAGCTTTTGATAAAGTTCCAAATGGGAGGCTAATTCATCAACTACAGCAACATGGGATTGTTGGAAAAGTTCTAGGTTGGATTGAAACATGGTTGAGGGGAAGGAAACGAAGGGTAGTGTTAAATGGATGTAAATCTGATAGGAAGTATGTTCTGAGTGGAGTACCACAGGGCTCTGTTCTAGGGCCACTTATCTTTATCACCTTTGTGCATAACATTGAGGTAGGGATGAGGAATAGAGTGTTCACATTTGCTGATGACATCAAGCTGGTAGGAGTGGCAAACAGTAGTGATCAATCTAGCAATATTCAACGAGACTTGGAGGACCTTAAAAAGTGGGCTGATCAATGGCAGATGTCTTTCAACTTTGATAAGTGTAAGGTTATGCACCTGGGGTCTGGAGTTGAGACTTTCAGATATACAATGAGAGGGAGGGAACTGGATTACCACAGTACCACATTGTACTGGAGTACAATGTGGTAATTCGATATAGAAATCATGGAATTGAGTGCAAAAATGAAAGGGTTGGATATCTATAAAAGTAGTCGAGTATGGCACCAGAAGGCAGGTGATTTTATGTCGGTTTATTTTAGACCATTGTAAATTAATTCGCTAATGTAGAATATCTGATATACAATTTAAAGGAATACACTGTGATAATTCGAGACACAAATCCTGGAATTGAGTGGAAAAAAATGGTAGGGTTAGATATTTATAAAGATAGTCGAATATGGCATCAGAAGGCAGTTGATTGATGTCGGTCTATTTGAGACCATTGGAAATTAATTCGCTAATGTAGAACATCTGATATACAATATAAAGTAATACAATGTGGTAATTCGAGACACAAATCCTGGAATTGAATGCAAAAATGACATGGTTAGATATCTATAAAAGTAGTCGAGTATGGCATCAGAAGGCAGCTGATTTTATGCCGGTTTATTTGAAACCATTGGAAATTAATTCGGTAATGTAGAACATCTGATATATAAGTTAAAGTAATATAATGTGACAATTTGGGACGCAAATTCTTAAATTGAGTGCAAAAGTGACTAGGTTAAACCTTCATGGAAGTTATTCAAGATAATATAAATATGTATCACTTTAGTTTTTTGATTAGTTAAGAACATTGGTAATTGTCAGCACATCACACACAAAACTGTATGACGCGTTTTTATCGCAAGATGTTCAGTGGCCAATTGCTCCTATTTCACTTTAAGGGCAAAGTGACAGGGTGAAATGATTTGATAATAAACCGAACAATACATCATAAGAGAGCTTGTTTCAATGTTGTTCCGATTTGACCATTGGAAATTACTTGCACCTCCTCTAGAAACCAGAATATAGCATTAATCAGAGCAAGCCCACTCTGGTGGTGGTCCTTCACAAACCCACCACCAGAGCGGCGCCACCGGCATTATGTTCGCTCATGACGCCTTATGAAGGGCTATATCGAGCGGTCAATATTGACTCCCATCTGAAGTCAGTGTCCCGGAGAGGGGGGATGGAGAGGTCCCCGGTTGCCGTTCTTGAAACCATGGTGGGTGCATCGACGATGCATGCCTAATGCCATAAGAACAGAGTATTCCTCTTAAATAATGAGTCTAAAATAAGTGCTGGCCTCATGACCAAACCAGATCCCGCCACCCTTGCTCCCAAAGGGTAGACGCTGTCAGAGGGATATCATTCGATCATTATCGACTCCCATGCTAAGTCTGGGCATTCCAGGGTGTGTGTGTGTGGAGGGGGGGGGGAGCTGCAGAGGTCTCCATTTTGCCTCTCGTGCTTTCTCCTCGCGCTGGTGACGCGCGTTTGGATTAGACTCATAATTTTTTTTTCGAGAGGAACACGTATCGTGGAAGCGGGGAGTTACGGTTTCTTTTAGTTCATAGTATAAACATTCAAATTAGTTAGACTTCAACCAATGTGGCTCTAGAGGGTTGCCACTTCCCGAACGGAATGGGGTGGGGAAGCACTTGTTGCACTGATCTGGGAGCCGACCCTGATATGTGGTTCGCAGGTCATTACATGGTTTATCCTCCACGAGGGTCAGCTAAGGAAGAACAGCAGGGGACGAGTGGTCTAGGGGTAAGATGCTCGTCTCACAATCGAAAGGTTGTGGGTTCGAGTCTCACCTGTCGCTACTCTTCGCCCGCGATAAATTGGCGTGAGAGATTGGCGACGCTACATGACTCAACGGTCGTAAAACCAATAACCAACCAACTAAGGAAGAACGGCTGAAACTTAGGTATATGCATTCATGCATTGCACGATTAATTATATCACTTCTTTCGTATTTTATTCAAAGGAACCAAACTTCCGGTGCGGGCCAAGTGACACGTGACACTGCAATGCATTCCGTACTGATTTAATGGTAGAGAATGAGAGTATTCTTTACCTGCACAAAAGTAAGTCCATGGTGTTATGTTGTACTTTCAGGGAAAGAAACACGACACCGCAAGAGCTATGAGAAAATATGCGTAATCTATATAGCTATATAACCTTGAGCTACATATATCGCGCATGTAGGTATTACAAAAACGGTACATAACACTATCTACATCAGGCTGAGACAATACAAAGCTAATATATCTACACAAAAAATATATTTGATGGTACTCTTTGACTTAAAAAAATGTATTCGTAATTCTTGCTGGAGTGGCCTTACAGACCAGTCATATGACAAGCAGAACCTATGCGAACTATGACCCCACCACACAATCAGGGAATTCCAGCTCAACAGGACCCTTTTGAAAAATGCTTAGATAAAATGCTTAGTGCATGCAATAATGATAAAATGCATAAGAATGCAACCAATACATCGATATGGCCGCGCAATGCCACATCCCCGGCCTTCTCGGGCCAATTACCAACGAACCTTCTCAGCCGGGTGCTATCCGAGCGAATGAAGCAACTCGAATTCTGTCATTTTCAATATTTTAATATTGAACTATTTCAATAATACATTCTTTCAATATTTTTACCCCATAAACACAGAGCGCATACCTGACAGATGCGTGCAATATATATATATATATATATATATATATATATATATATATATATATATATATATATATATATATATATATATATATATATATATATATATATAGTATATATACATATATATATATATATATATATATATATATATATATATATATATATATATATATATATATCTATATATATATATATATACATATATGAAACATCCCACTAGGGAAAAGCCGTGTGGTCCGCATAGTCCGCCCGGCGCCATTACACGTATGCAGAGGTCCGCGCAGATACGCGGCGCAAACCTCGGTCAGGTTTCTGACGTCTTGACGGGGTCAGTTACAGAGGGCATGTCAGCCTTCTGCAAGCCCTCCTCAGCTGTTCTGCGCGCCGCGTCAGCTAGCGCGACCGCATGGTCTGTGCGCCGTATAGCTGCGACGTGGCGCATCCGTATGATAGTGCGCAGTCGGCTGAAGAGCGCCAGGGGCTCAGTGCTAACATTTGGCCACCTCTCCTGCAGCAACTGAGCCAGGCCCTTGGTAGCCCCAGGAGCCCGACTAAGCTTATTCGTTGCCTGTTTAGGGGTCCGACGCACTACTCCCTTGCCAGCATGCTAGGCGCAAAACACGACCTCGAACTGGTCAAGGCACTCCATCCACTGAACGGACGGAATGTGGAGTGTACCGTGACTCAGCAGCCTGATTCATTCGGCTGCTACCAGCACCTCCTCATCTACACTGTCTCTTATAGGTGCAGATATGAGTTGCCCGTGCGCCGCGCCCGAGTGAGGGTCGCGCGCCGGCGCTCCGCTACCCAGCCCAGCCTGCCACCTGTGCCTCTCCTTGAGTGCCCTGCGTGTGCATGTGAAGAGCGAAGTGCCCCACGTCCGCTTGTGACGATCAACGACCCCCCGCCCCCCGGCGATAACCATCACGGATTCAACTATTCAACGGTTCAGGGGTACGGATTCAACTTGAGTTGTTCTCTGCCGCCCCTGGACCCCACGAGTGTGACTAGATTATCATCCTCCTGGGCCGCATTACCATGTGTTGTCTGTGGCGCAGCCCGGGCCATCGTGATCTGCTGAGATGGATCGTTCTGCTGGTCGTTGTGAACGCTCTGGTGCTTGTTGCCATGCCCTCTGTTCGCTCATCGTCGGCCCGCTCGCCTCGTTCGTCTCCTGACGCGCCGGGTGACCTTGAAGCTGGTCAGCGCCAGTCGCCTGCTGATCACGTGCCCGTGGGCTCTGGGTCGGCCGTCCCGAGCCGCAGCCAATCAGTGATCTCTGGCGGCCGAGTATGCCGGACAAGACGTGGCAGGCGCGCACCTGGGGCGAGGCGCCGGGGGTATAGGGGCGGCTCCCGGCGCTGGGCCACCAGTCAAGCCGCATCCGGATCTGCTCTTCTCATCGGGGCAATCAATTGTCAATCATTGAAGCCCAAGCTACTGGAACTATCCGAACACTTACACCATCACAAGTATGACCTCATGGGCCTCTGTGAGACCTGGCTCCGCCCAGCGACCCCGAGTCGCCTACTCGTGCTGCCTGGATACCAGCTGTTCCGGGCCGATCGTCCGAACGGTCGGGGCTTCGGTGGTGTGGGACTGGCCGCCAGGGACGGTGTCAGTGTGACCCCTATCAGGCTCGCCACCGCCGCGGTCCCCAACAGCCGACTTGAGACGCTATGGACACTGGCGAGGCCCGACAGTAAGCGGACATTTATTATGTGTACCGCCTATCGGCCTCCTAGGCGTATTATAGGGAACCTGAGGGCTGACTTTGATAACCTGACGGGTCAATTTCAGCGTATCATGGTTTATTATCCCCAGACCAAGGTGCTGATCTGCGGTGATCTTAATTGCTGCCTTTTAAAACCTGATCATGACTCTGCCAAAAAGATACTGTGTGATTTTATGTCTGACCATTCCTTGACTCAGTGTGCTTCATCTCCTACTTACTCAGCAGGGTCCCTGCTTGATGTATTAATTACGAACTGTCCCGCTTTTGTGAAACGTTGCGTAACCCCATTCTATCATTTTAGTCCACATACTTTTATCCGTGCCTTGATCAATGTACCTCGCTCTCGCCCGCGCCGATCAGCTGTTCGGTCTCGCTGTCTCCACCGGGTCGACCAAGCTGCGCTTCATGCCCACCTTATTAATGCTGACTGGTATAATGTGTTTTCATCACCGACTGTCACTCAGAAGTGGGATTGTTTTCTCAGTGTATTTCTACCGATTTTTGACGCCCATGCCTCGGTCAGAGCCGTGTCAATTCGCAATCCCAGCGCCCCTCCCGTCACCGAGCCCACCCAAGATCTAATGTCTCGCCGTCGCGTGGCGTTGGCTGAACACGGTCACAGGTCACCAGAATATGTCATCCTAAACAGAGCGGTACGGTCCGCCATGCGCCGTGACACCCGCAATGACATTCAGCGGCGCATCCAGGAGGACGGACGTCGATCGATGTGGCAGCACATCAGATCCACCGTCAGTGGTGGGAAGCCCGTCCGTAAGGTGCCCGATGCCACACCCGATGAACTGAACAACTATTTCGTCGGCATTGGTCCGCGTGTTGCGAGTGAGGTGAGAGAGTTGGGAGATGCCAGACCTAGCATGCCGTCTACCACGTGCTGGCGCCTGTGTGCTTTGTGTGGCACCTCTGACGCTGTCAGAGCTGAGGACCGTCATCCTGGGGATGAGTGGTTCGTCGGCTTGCGGCGAGGACCGGGTCAGCATACATATGGTGCGCCTGTCCTTTGACGCGATCGGCGCGGTGCTCCTGCATTTGGTCAACTCCAGCATTTCCTTTTCTGATGTTCCTCGATCCTGGAAGCACTCCCTCGTTCAACCTATCTTTAAGTCGGGCGATCCTACCAGTCCTTCCAACTACCGTCCTATTTCCATAGTTCCTGTCATTGCCAAAATTGTAGAGCGTGCCATTCACCAGCAGCTCTACAATTACATGTCCCAAAACCACCTCCTGTCCTCAACCCAGCACGGTTTCCGTCCACGTCACTTGACAGAAACGGCGCTGACTTCCATGTCCGATCATATCCTATCCGCCAATGACCGAGGTGAGTTATCCCTTCTTTGCCTGCTGGACTTGAGCAAATGCTTTCATGTGATTGATCACTCAAGGCTCTTGTCTAAATTAAGCATCCATGGTATCGACACTTCTTGGTTCTCTGCATACCTTTGCGATCATACCCAGAGTGTCAGCCTCACTGACAATCTGGGCAATCTCAAAAAGTCTACTCCGCTTCCCAACGGCATTGGTGTCTTTCAGGGGTTTGCTCTCGGTCCGCTCCTCTATTGCATCTTCGCCAACGACCTCAGTCTGTTCGTTGAAGGTGCGGACGACATGCGGACGATATGCGGACGACACCCAAATTTTGGTTAGCGGTAAAAAAATTGGAATTTCGAAACATCGTCACGAGGATGGAATATGCTTTGGCCTTTCTTGACTCTTGGTTTCGTGCAAACGGCCTCAAATTGAATTACGGAAAGACTCAACTAATTCTGCTGGGAAGTCAGCAAAATTTGCGCCACACCCCCGAAATTACCGTTAAATTTCGCGATCACAATCTAATTCCCATCTCGGAAGCTAAAAATCTCGGATTAATATTTGACCGCTCTCTCAGCTGGGACTCCCACGTCTCCACCATCACTAGGCGCTGCTTCGGTACTTTGAGTGGTCTGTCACATCTGAGGAGCTACCTGCCGCCCGCTGTCATTTCCGCTTTAGTCAATGCCTTGGTACTCTCGCAGATCCGGTACTGTATTTCGGTGTACGAAGATGAATTGGGACACACTCTGCCTGCACTTCATCACCACTGATTGGCAGCCCATGTACGACCGCGCCGACATCGACGGCAAGCTTGAAGTCTTCATGTGCATCTGGAACGCAGCCGTGGACCTGCACTGCCCGCTGGTGACAAGCAAGATCCGGCACCCTGACTGTCCGTGGCTGCGTAACGACCCCGGCATCGATGCTGCAAAAGAGGACTGTCGCGAGGCGTGCGAGGTGTGGAGGAGGAGCGAAGATGACGACACCGCACGCCAGGAGTACCGGAGATGTAAGAACGGGCTCATGAGCGAGCAGATCAGGGCCAGGCGCGAGTTCTTGTGTGCGGACCTGCTGACCGATCGGCGCTCATTCTGGAGCCGAATGAAGCATTTCGGTCTCCGTCCCGCGGCAGGCCTCCCAGGCAGAGACGACGACACCACGGCGAGGGCAGATGACTTCAACGCCCACTTCGCGGCGGTGGGAGCCCGTATTGCCGAGGAGGCGGGACGAACCGGCGACATAGAGCAGTGCCCACCCAGACCACCCGGAGTGTGCGCCTCTGCTCTTGTGTTGTGTCCCGCCACGCTCCCCGAGTTATCGAAGGCCATAAGCCGCATGAGCTCGTCTCGAGCGGTGGGAGTTGATGGCGTACCATTGTTTGCGGTCAAGCGATGTTTTGCAGTGATCGGCCCGCACCTGCTCCACCTCGTCAACACATCTATCACCTCACAAACCTTCCCGAGTGCTTAGAAAGTCGCCCGCGTCACTCCCATTCACAAATCTGGCACGCGAGATGATGTGAACAACTTTCGGCCTATCTCGAATCTCTCTGTTCTCTCCAAAATCACGATAATAAAAAGTCGTCTGCTCCCAACTTGTGGCTTATCTGTTGTCGAACAATATTCTGTCCCCGTTTCAGTACGCCCCGGTCATTCGACGGAGGACGCCTTGCTCGACGCTGTCGAATGGATCTCTAGGGCCATCGACATTGGTCACGTCGCGTCGTTAACGACGATTGACTTAAGTAAGGCCTTCGACAGCGTTGACCATGGCGTTCTCCTGAGTAAGCTGGGGTGGTACGGCATCCCGTCCCCGTGGTTCAAAAGCTACCTCTCTGATCGGAAGCAGATGGTCTCGGGCGGCTCCTCCACACTCCTCCTGACCCACGGTGTCTCTCAGGGGTCTGTCGTTGGGCCGATCCTGTTCCTCCTCTTCATCAATGATCTGTCCTCCTTCCTTCCTCACGGTCGCCTTGTGGCCTACGCTGACGACACCGACCTCCTAGACCACTCTGCTCCTGACGTCGTCAGCCTCTCCCACCTTCAGTTGCGGGTCGAGGAATCTCTCCATGCACTCCAAAAGTGGTTCCAGTCCAATAGTCTAAAAATGAACCCGGACAAGACCTGCTCCACCATTCTTGGCACCAGATCCTCTCTCAAAAAAGCTTCAGGTTTTCACATCATGATCTCGGAAAAATCTATCCACCCGGCCCCAACAGTGAAAGTGCTCGGAGTATTCCTCGACCAGCAGCTGACGTGGGAGAAGCACATCCTCCATCATCCGGAAGTGCACCGCCATCATCGTGTCCCTCTTCAAATTCCGGCAGCACTTCACCCCTGAAGTCCTGAAGCTCCTCGTCCAAGTCCATGTGTTCCCCCGTATCCTTTACTGCCTTTCCGTATGGGGTGGGGCAGATTCGTGCCGCATGAAGCGAGTGCAGAAGTGCATAAACTTCGCGGCTAGGCTGGTCACTGGAAGACGGAAGCACGACCGCATCTCGTCCTCTCTGCTCGAGTTGGGCTGGGATAGGATTGAGGAGATGGTGCCACACCGTGACCTGTGCAACGCACACAAAGCCATACACGGCGCGAACTGCCTGTTCAGTGTCATTCAAAAAAACCACACCTGCCATCAGGGAAATGTTTGTTGAACGCTCGGCTGTGTCGGAGAGAAGCACTCGTGCTACCGATGCTGGGGCACTTCACCTGCAACGGTGTAGGTTAGCAGCCACCCAGCGGGGCTTCTCCTACCGCTCCACTCTCCAGTGGAATGCGCTTCCCGGTCAAGCACGCGATACAATTAGCCGTGCTACCTTCGTGCGTGCTATCAGTCTCAACCATACAACTAGGTAGCTAGGTGACCTGCGTGAAGAACCATACCAGAGTCGCAATGCTTGTCTGTATTGGATGTCATGAGCAGCTGAATGAATTTCTAGCCGTTTTTTTTACGAAGCTGCACCGTCCGTAAATTGTAACGTGATTTTATCCTTTATCTTTTACAATTTTATCTAACGTGATGGCAGGAATGTGATCAATTGACTAGGTATTTCGTAAGTTCCACCATGTGGCAGTGCCTTAATAAATGACTTTGACTTTGACTTTCTTATAGGTGCAGATAGAGCCCGGGAATTGAGGTTCCTCTTTGCGCACTTGGCGCCGATGTAGCCGGCGACATATGCCATGTCATATCGAGTAGCCTGCTGCTCGCCCGTCAGATAGCTCTGTCGCGACCGTCTCCTACACACCCAGCTGTTGCAGATCGTCGATATCCGGTACAACGTCCAATTCTCCTCCGACCAGCTGTCCTCTCCAGGACCGAGCCACAGCTGCTTCTGAAGCACAGCAAGTCACCTGCGCTGCCGGCCGACGCCTCCCGGCTAGTACCGCTGAGACGATCGAGAGCCGAGCTCGGGAAATCGGCTGACGACCCGGCCTCCGGGGCACAGGCGCCTGGCTTGACACGGCCGGGGCGGCACTGGTCAGCAACACGGGCAGGATGCAGCAGTTCGACTGGCGACGGGAAGGCGTTCGACTTTTTATTAGAACTTTGAGCATGTTCACCGTCGCCATTGGAGCAGTGCCCTTTGCCGCAACCAATGCACCCTGAGACTTGCTGAGCTCCTGATGAAGTAGCTCAAACTGGGCGCTATATGACCATTGCAGTCGATGCGCCCTTTAAACCCAAATAACAAACAAAGTAGCTCCAAAGAAGATAACTAGAAACAAATAACTAGATAACTAGTGGCACCGGCGGATCTAGCTCACCGGTTTGGGGGGGCAACTTTCGGTTTTCGGCGTCAGCCCCCCCTCCCCTCCCCCAGTGGCGTACCTAGGAATTGCATCAGGTAGGTTTGTATTTGCGAGATTTAACAAACCGATTCCATAAAATGGATTAATATTTGGTTTGTGTCAGAATACAGTAAGATACATTTCACAAACATGAGCAAAAATGAAAGCGGCAAGACAACAGTATACAAGGGAAAACTGAACAAGTGAAGTCAATTTATAAGACGTTGTTCAGCATCGCGACGAACTCGCCCCGTGTCCGAGAAGCGGAAGTGGCCGGCGGCAGTAGGTTCCAGGCCGAGGCTGCCCGGAAGGAGAAGGTTCTACGTGACATGCTGAGGCGGAAAGGCGGTGGCTCCAGTGCCCCAGCCACCGTCGCACGAGTGGAGCGCCGGGAGACATCCGACCGCCGGCGGAACAGAGAACGGATCGCCTCGGGGGCTCGCGGATCATTCAGGGCTCTGAACACGGCGATGTTGTCGCGTTGGGTGATGAGGTCACGGACACTGCGCCAGCCCAGCGTTGCCACTGTCGGCGAGATATGATCACGACGACGAGCCCCTACGACGATCCTAGCCCCGAAATTGATCGCCTTCTGCACTCGTCCAAGGTGACATTGGGCAGCCTCGCCCCATACAGTGAGGTAGTATAGGATGTATGGAAAGACGTGAGACTGAATTAGGAGTTTGCGTGCTTCGGGTGTGAGATGGTGACGGATATGGTGGAGACAGAACAAGGTGGAGTTGCACTTTTTGACAACGTGGGATATGTGCTCCTCCCAGGATAGGGTGCGGTCAATGATGACTCCCAGCATCTTCACGAATGGCGAGGGGGTTAGGACGTGACTGCCAATGTTGAGTTGGTAGGATGTGGCTTTTTTTAGGGATTGGGTCGTGCCGACAAGCAGTAGGGTAGTTTTAGTGGGGTTCATCTTCAAGGAGTTGGATGTGAAGTAAGACTGAATAGCAAGGATGGTGTTCTCCTGCCGGGATTTAAGAACGGGTAATTCATCAGGATGTGCAGAGTCTAGCAGCTGGGTGTCGTCGGCATATGATACCAGACGTCCGTATGGAAGGTATGCTGGCAGGTCATTCGTGAAGATGCTGAACAGCAAGGGACCAACCAGGGATCCGTGAGGAACACCATGGGATAGCGGAAGGGATAAAGAGCCGCCCCTCACCACCTGCCGCCGGTCAGTAAGGTAGCTGTCAAACCACCTCGGGTCGACGCCGTACCACTGCAGCTTCCGCAGGAGGATATCATGGTCGACGCTGTCGAATGCTTTGCTTCGGTCGATTGAGATGACCGAAGCGATGTGACCAGTGTCGACACGACGTGTGATCCACTCGACAGCGTCGACCAGGGCGTCCTCCGTCGAATGGCATGGCCTGTATGCATACTGGGAGGAGGAAAGAATGTGATTAGTGACTATATAAGAGGACAGCTGGATACATACTACTTTTTCACATAACTTGGATAAGACTGGCAAAATAGAGATTGGACGAAAGTTACTGGCGACATCGCGAGGCCCAGACTTGTGAAGTGGAACAACCCACGCAGTTTTCCACGGGGTAGGGAACACGCAGGAGACGACAGAAGTGTTAATGATGTGAAGTAGGTGAGGCCCGAGAACCGGAAAACAGTTGCGGAGAGCGTGCAGTGGTACGCCATCGACGCCAACCGCTTTCGACGAAGACATATCACATATGGCTCTGAATAGTTCGGGCAGGGTCACCGGGTGTAGCCGGAGGCCGGTGGTAGTCACACAAGGTGGTCGCGGAGGGATGAGTGGAACGCCCCGGTTGCCAGTAACGAGATCAGCGGCAATGCGTGGGCCCACGGAGGCAAAGTGACGATTAAATTCGTCCGCCACCGTCGCTGCCAGGCCCCTCACGACCCCCTCCCCTCCCCCGGCCGGTCGGAGCGCAAAGTCCCGGATGTGGCGCCAGAACAGAAATTGGCACGGTCTGTCAGCATTTGCGCACACACAAAGTCACGCCTGGCTTTTGCAAACGCACATTTCACACGGTTTCGCAGCCTCCGATAAGCTACCAAGTAATAATCCGTGCGATAGCTCCGCCAAGACTGAAAAGCCTGGTCACGGTCACGCATGAGCTGCAGCAGGTACGGACTGTCACCTACCCACGGGCAACATGCCCGGCGGGGGTGGACGGTCTTGAGGGGCAATACACGTTCACCGCCACATGCCACAAGTGCATGAACTGCTTTAGTTTCGCGTCCACCCCCGCTGTCCGGTACATACTGCTCCAGTCCGCCTGCAAGAAATGAAGGCACAAGGCGTCCCAGTTAATCTTGCGCCAGGGGCGAGAGGTGAAGGACGCCCGGCGACACCGCAGCCCGCGGTAGGGCACGCGCACAATTATTGTCAGATGGTCAGCGATCGGTACGAGCGGCAGCTGAATGGCCGACTCAATATCCGGGACATTGGTGATGACATGGTCCAGCAGTGTTGCCGTCGGCCACAGATGGGTCGGCTGCCGGACAAGCTGAGAGAGGCCGAGATCCTGCAGCACCTGTCCGTAGCGACGAACACCGGGGCAGTCGGAACGAAGAAGGTTGATGTTCATATCGCCCAGGCAAAAGGTTGGCTTGCCGCGAGTGATGGCGGCACGCAGCTGGTCTTGTAGCTCGTCCAGGCCGTCAGATACGGGCTCCGATGGCGGGCAGTAAACCACCCCCACAGTGACAGCACGGCGTCCCCCGCCACTCACAGACACCCACAGCGTCTCGCAGGACGAACCGGTACTTGATATAGGCAGCAGCTTCATATTTAATTTTTCCTAACATAGGATGGCGACGCCACCGCCTCGGGCTGCAGCAGCTGGACGGCCGCGGCCCGACTGGGCCGGACGGTCACGACGCACTAGTTTATAACCTGGAAATACTAGGATTCTGTCGGACACGGCGGAAGAGAGCCAAGTTTCGGATAAGCACATAAGGTCTAGTTTGTGTTCTTGCAGAGTGCGAAGAACACAGTTCATTTTCGGCACTAATGACTGGACGTTAGCATGTCCAATCGCCAGGGTGCGCACCGGCTCAGGGCAGGTGGCAGCACGCAGCGTATGCTGAGTCTGACCGATGGTGAGGCGAGACGGAATGACGAAAGAAGAAGGGAGCCTGTCGCGGAAACGCTGTTGATCCGTGACCCGGTTCATGCGATGTCGCCGCTGCTGAACACGACATCCGGCGCGGATTTCTTGGCCGGCAGTCTCCTGTACTACCACCGGTCCCGTGGACGGAGAGTGGAACGAGCAAGATGGGCGACACTCTACACGACGGGGGGCTTCCCCAGTGCCGGGAGTGGTATGCAGAGCAGCACTCCTTTGAGATGATAGTAATGCTCGTTGCAGGGCTCTCCTCTTCATCTGCTGTCCGGCCCGGCATCCTCGCCTCCTCAGCCGTCGTCGGCGTCCGACCGGGACAGATTCGGCGGGGCGGACCAAGCCAGCGGACGGCTCGGCAATGTTGACGTTAGCGCCGGCCGCGGCCGGGCTCGGCTGGCCCGGGTCGGTACTGACTTCCGGACCCGCAGACATCTGCGGCGGCTGTCCTAGGGGGGAAGTTGACGGGGGTGGAGGGGGTAGCCTTCTTTCTATTAATAAACATGTGGAAACCTACCTACCTACCTACCTACTTAATAATAATTGAACATCTATACCAAGGTGGGTCTATACCATATCAACAAGAAAGCAGTGTTTGTTGTCTGAGCTTCGGTGCTGTATAACCAATTCAGTCGATGTTCCCAAAAACCCTAATAACTAACTAACTTATCTGAGCTGCAGCATAGGGTCTGTTCCCGTGGCTCCACCAGAAGGAACTCAGTGGAGGCTAGTGGAGGCTAGTTGAGACTGGGCCACGGGAACAACCGGTGGAGCTTGGTGGAGAAATCAGCTGACAGCGGTGTGAATTCCGCGACAAACAGGGAGCTGTATCATAAATTGGACAAATTGCCTTTCAAATGTTTGTCCAGATGATCGCACAATGTACATGGTATGCTTGTTTTACAAAGTCCCAAATTTGTATTTAATACTGGCTATGTATGTCCTCAGACACTGCGGGGAGCACACGTCCTTTTCGCCTATAATGATAATGACCTTTATTTTGTACCATTCTAGGTACATATCTGGGCTACCATACTACAACACACTGACTTCATACATACAGACCAGCAACGCACAACCAAACTGAGACAGCAACCAGAAGGTGCCACACCTGTACTGTTCTACCCTGGGTCATGCACATGAGCCTGATCTGCTCTTTCCAGTACAATTCGTTCCAGCCGAGACCTAAATGTGTTTTTGATGTCAGCTTTACTGGCCACCGATAAATCCATAGACACAAGTTCATATTCATACCTAATTTGAGCATGATTTTGTGCAATAATACCCAACCGAGCTACATCACTCTCACGCAGTGCTTTTATAATGGCATTGCTACTGTCCATGAGGCTACGCACAAATAAAAGCTGTCTACTTGCCACCAGCATGTGGCATGGTATGAACCAGGCAATCTTTCTTTCCTCTCGGTTGAGCATCGTCTCCCCCTGTTTTGCGGTTTGGCCTGCCTTCTTAACGTACAGCATATAATCTCGTGTCTGGACCCGCCGGGCTCCCTCGGCCCTGAGGCACTTCTCTACCCGATGCTGACTTTTCCCCATCTCAACTTGCCCGACTTCGTCGATCGGGCTCGAGTAGAATTTTAGTCGGCGCCAGGAGAACGGCGGTACTTCTGGGCACGGGAATTACGACGGATCCGGCCGGTAAAGTAACATCTTCCCTTAGGCCGAATGACGTAGATCAAAGGCCTAAAAAAACATGTTTGTGGTCTGCATCTGTTACTTCGATTATTGTTCATAGTTGTAGTAATTTCATATTTCCTTTGCGAAGGATGATCCTGGTGTTCAGTTGATGCATGCAGATGAGATTCGTATGATGGAGGATGTTGTTTACGGACAAATTTATGGTGCAAGTGCGCCGTGATTGAGCTCAACTGAAAAATAACGATTGGACCCTGCTTCTGGGCTGGTGGAGGTTGGTGGAGGAAAAATCTCCACCGGATTTGCGACGGGAACGACCAGTGGAGGTTTGTGGAGGTTAGTGGAGCGACGGGAACAGACCCATAAACATAACTGTTCTTTCCAACACATCCTGTTCATGAGCCTGCCCTCCTGCCAGGATTTCTGCTGAACGTCACACACAAGGTGAAGTGGAAGGGTCTAAACAACAGACACCATCTCACATACACCGACTGACATACACCATCTCGCAGACATGGATGACCTCGGCAACCGCTCGGTCGATCTTAATAAAACCTTCACCAAACGATCGCCCGTGTGCCAGAGGCGTGCGGTTTGCACTTTCGTGACCTTGGGTCAGGTCAAAGGTCACTAAATTGCAGAAAAACAAAAAATCGAACATTTAGAAATGGATGATCTTAATGAAACCTTCACCAAACGATCGGCCGTGTGACAGAGGCCTTCGGTTTGTACTTTCGTGACCTTGGGTCAGGTCAAAGGTCACCAAATCGCCGAAAAACATGATTTTTGGCTCACAGACATGGATGATCTCGGCAACCGCTGGGTCGATCTTAGTGAATCATTCACCAAGCGATCGGCCGTGTGCCAGAGGCGTGTGGTTTGCACTTTCGTGATCTTGGGTCAGGTCAAAGTTCACCAAATCGCCGAAAAACATGATTTTTGGCTCACAGACGTCGATGATCTCGGCAACCGCTGGATCGATCTTTGTGAAACCTTCACCAAACGATCGGTCGTGTGCCATAGGCGTGCGGTTTGCACTTTCGTGACCTTGGGTCAGGTCAAAGGTCACCAAATGGCCGAAAAACATGATTTTTGGCTCACAGACATGGTTGAGCTTAGTTAAACCTTCATCAAACGATCGGCCGTGTGCCAGAGGCGTGCGGTTTGCACTTTTGTCGCCTTGGGTCAAGTCAAAGGTCACCGGATCGTCGAAGAACCAAAAAATAGTTTCTCGCAGACATGGATGATCTAGCCAACCGCTGGATCGATCTTAGTGAAACCTTCACCAAACGATCGGGCGTGTGCCAGAGGCGTGCGGTTTGCACTTTCGTCGCCTTGGGTCAAGTCAAAGGTCACCGTATCGTCGAAGAACCAAAAAATAGTTTCTCGCAGACATGGATGAACTCGGCAACCGCTGGATCGATCTTAGTGAAACCTTCACCAAACGATCGGCCGTGTGCCAGAGGCGTGCGGTTTGCACTTTCGTTTCCTTGGGTCAAGTCAAAGGTCACCGGATCGTCGAAGAACCAACAAATAGTTTTTTGCAGACATGGATGATCTCGGCAACCGCGGGATCGATCTTAGTGAAACCTTCCCCAAACGATCGGACGTGTGCCAGAGGTATGCGGTTTGCACTTTCGTAGCCTTGGGTTAAGTCAAAGGTCACCAGATTGCCGAAGAACTAAAACTACCACCAGACACCATCTCACATACACCGACTGACATACACCATCTCGCAGACATGGATGATCTCGGCAACCGCTCGGTCGATCTTAATAAAACCTTCACCAAACGATCGCCCGTGTGCCAGAGGCGTGCCGTTTGCACTTTCGTGACCCTGGGTCAGGTCAAAGGTCACCAAATTGCAGAAAAACAAACAATTCGAACATTAAAAAATGGACGATCTTAATGAAACCTTCACCAAACGATCGTCCGTGTGCCAGAGGCCTTCGGTTTATACTTTCGTGACCTTGGGTCAGGTCAAAGGTCACCAAATCGCCGAAAAACATGATTTTTGGCTCACAGACATGGATGATCTCGGCAACTGCTGGGTCGATCTTAGTGAAACATTCACCAAACGATCAGCCGTGTGCCAGAGGCGTGCGGTTTGCACTTTCGTGATCTTGGGTCAGGGCAAAGGTCATCAAATCGCCAAAAAACATGATTATTTGCGCACAGACATGGATGATCTCGGCAACCGCTGGATCGATCTTTGTGAAACCTGCACCAAACGATCGGCCGTGTGCCATAGGCGTGCGGTCTGCACTTTCGTGACCTTGAGTCAGGTCAAAGGTCACCAAATGGCCAAAGAAACATGATTTTTCGCTCACAGACATGGATGATCTTAGTGAAACCTTCACCAAACGATCGGCCGTGTGCCAGAAGCGTGCGGTTTGCACTTTCGTGACCTTGGATCAGGTCAAAGGTCATCAAATTGCGCGAACAACCAAAAATTTGACTTACAGACATGGATGATCTCGGCAACCGCTGGATCGATCTTAGTGAAACCTTCACCAAACGATCGGCCGTGTGCCAGAGGTGTGCGGTTTGCACTTTCGTAACCCTGCGTCAGGTCAAAGGTCACCAGATCGCCGAAGAACCAAAAAATAGTTTCTCACAGACATGGATGATCTCGGCAACCGCCGGATCGATCTTAGTGAAACCTTCACCAAACGATCTGCCGTGTGCCAGAGGCGTGCGGTTTGCACTTTGGCGACCTTGGATCAGGTCAAAGGTCACCAGATGGCCGAAGAACCAAAAAATGTTTTTTTTTCGCGGACATGGACGATCTCGGCAACCCCTGGAACGATCTTCATAAAACATGCACCTGACGATCGGCCGTTTGCCAGAGGCGTGCCGTTTGCACTTTCGTGACCCTGTTTCAGGTCAAAGGTCACCAGATCGCCGAAGAACCAAAATATAGTTTCTCGCAGACATGGATGATCTCGGCAACCGCTGGAACGATCTTAATGAAACATGCACCTGACGATCGGCCGTGTGCCAGAGGCGTGCGGTTTGCACTTTCGTGACCCTGCGTCAGGTCAAAGGTCACCAGATCACCGAAGAACAAAAAAATATTTTCTCACAGACATGGGTGATCTCGGTAACCCCCGGATCGATCTTATTGAAGGCTTCACTAAGCGATCGGTCGAGCGCCAGAGGCGTGCGGTTTGCACTTTCATGACCTTGGGTCAGGTCAAAGGTCACCAAATCGCCGAAAAACAAGATTTTTGGCTCACAGACATGTATGATCTCGGTAACCGCTGGTTCGATCTTAGTGAAACGTTCACCAAAAGATCGGCCGTGTGTCAGAGGCGTTCGGTTTGCACTTTCGTGACCTTGGGTCTGGTCAAAGGTCACAAAATTGCCGAAAAACATAATATTTGGCTCACAGACATGGATGATCTCGGCAACCGCTGAATCAATCTTAGTGAAATCTTCACCAAACGATCGGCCGTGTGCCAGAGGTATGCGGTTTGCACTTTCGTGACCTTGGCTCAGGTCAAATGTCACAAAATCGCCGAAAAACAATTTTGGGCTCACAGATATGGCCGATCTCGACAACCGCTGGATCGATCTTCATGAAACCTTCACTAAGCGATCGGTCATGCGCCAGAGGCGTGCGGTTTGGAGTTTCGTGACCATGGGTCAACTGAAAGGTCGTGACCCAAGGTCACGAAAGTCCAAACTGCACGCCTCTGGCACACGGGCGATCGTTTGGTGAAGGTTTTATTAAGATCTCCCGAGCGGTTGCCAAGATCATCCATGTCTGTAAGCCAAAAATCATGTTTTTCGGCGATTTGGTGACCTTTGACCTGGCCCAAGGTCACGAAAGAACAAACCGAAGGCCTCTGGCACACGGCCGATCGTTTGGTGAAGGTTTCATTAAGATCATACATTTCTAAATGTTCGATTTTTTTGTTTTTCTGCAATTTGGTGACCTTTGACCTAACCCAAGGTCACCAAAGTCCAAACCGCACGCCTGTGGAACACGGGCGATCATTTGGTGAAGGTTTTATTAAGATCGACCGAGCGGTTGCCGAGATCATCCATGTCTGCGAGATGGTGTATGTCAGTTCGTGTACGTGAGATGGTGTCTGGTGGTATTTTTAGTTTTTCGGCAATCTGGTGACCTTTGACTTAACCCAAGGCCACGAAAGTGCAAACCGCACACCTCTGGCACACGTCCGATCGTTTGGTGAAGGTTTCACTAAGATCGATCCAGCGGTTGCCGAGATCATCCATGTCTGCGAGAAACTATTTTTTGGTTCTTCCACGATCCGGTGACCTTTGACTTGACCCAAGGCGACGAAAGTGCAAACCGCACGCCTCTGGCACACGGCCGATCGTTTGGTGAAGGTTTCACTAAGATCGATCCAGCGGTTTCCGAGATCATCCATGTCTGTAAGTCAAATGTTTTGGTTTTTCGGCAATCTGGTGACCTTTGACCTTATCCAAGGTCACCAAAGTGCAAACCGCACGCCTCTGGCACACGGCCGATCGTTTGGTAAAGGTTTCACTAAGATCGATCCGGCGGTTGCCGAGATCATCCATGTCTGTGAGAAACTATTTTTTGGTTCTTCGGCGATCTGGTGACCTTTGACCTGACGCAGGGTTACGAAAGTGCAAACCGCACACCTCTGCCAGACGTCCGATCGTTTGGTGAAGGTTTCACTAAGATCGATCCAGCGGTTGCCGAGATCATCCATGTCTGCGAGAAACTATTTTTTGGTTCTTCGACAATCCGGTGACCTTTGACTTGACCCAAGGCGACGAAAGTGCAAACCGCACGCCTCTGGAACATGGCCGATCGTTTGGTGAAGGTTTCACTAAGATCGATCCAGCGGTTGCCGAGATCATCCATGTCTGTAAGTCAAATGTTTTGGTTGTTCGCGCAATTTGATGACCTTTGACCTGATCCAAGGTCACGAAAGTGCAAACCGCACGCCTCTGGCACACGGCCGATCGTTTGGTGAAGGTTTCACAAAGATCGATCCAGCGGTTGCCGAGATCATCCATGTCTGTGAGCAAATAATCATGTTTTTCGGCGATTTGGTGACCTTTTTCCTGACCCAAGATCACGAAAGTGCAAACCGCACGCCTCTGGCACACGGCCGATCGTTTGGTGAATGTTTCACTAAGATCGACCCAGCAGTTGCCGAGATCATCCATGTCTGTGAGCCAAAAATCATGTTTTTCGGCGTTTTGGTGACCTTTGACCTGACCCAAGGTCACGAAAGTACAAACCGAAGGCCTCTGGCACACGGCCGATCGTTTGGTGAAGGTTTTATTAAGATCATCCATTTCTAAATGGTCGATTTGTTTGTTTTTCTGCAATTTGGTGACCTTTGACCTGACCCAAGGTCACGAAAGTGCAAACCGCACGCCTCTGGCACATGGGCGATCGTTTGGTGAAGGTTTTATTAAGATCGACCGAGCGGTTGCCGAGATCATCCATGTCTGCGAGATGGTGTGTCAGTCGGTGTATGTGAGATGGTGTCTGTTTTTTAGACCTTTCCGTTTTTTAGACCTTTCCAGGTGAAGTCACCATGGACGTCACAGATTCTATCCAGTTTCTACTACGACCCGGAGATGTATCATAACCTCCACAGTTCATAACCTCCACAGTTCATAACCTCCACAAATTCAATATACCCGAAGCGGTCGTAACCTCCACAGGTCATAACCTCCACAGCTCACAACCTCCACAACTACGAAGCGTTCATAACCTCCACAGCTCACAACCTCCACAGATTCAAGAACTTTATTATGTTCTAGAAGCATCACTTCAGATAGCTATCGATAGGTAGCAGCACGGTCTAGGTATTACAATCATGAGATTGAATGCTGAACCATAGGTAACAATATTTGTCGCCAGATGGCAGGATGATACTATTGAATAGAGCTCGGAAGCCCGCGCATCGACGCGTGGGAAAATAATGCGACACGCAGTGGCGGATGATCGCATAACCTTTACATGCTATCCGGCCGCAATATGATGCCTTTTCGTGTCCTCGTCACCATAGGCGTAGGAACGTCTAAAAAAGTGGGTGGGTCAGGATCAACAGCAGTGACGCACCCAGGAATTTCGCAAAGTACCATGGTTGAGCACTTTTGGATAGATAACCCGATAATTTTAACAGTGAACACACAACTTTTACCGCTAAGATGGGGACCGCTAAAGGAGTGGGGTAGGCCCCTGGGCGCGCCTATGGCTTACAACAACATGCGATACTGAAAAATAACTATCATTACAGCAAAAGTACTTTCAAATTCACACTTCTCGCTGGACTTGGAACTCTTTTCACGACTGATGGATTCTTTTGTAATAATAGGCTTATCTCCCTGGTGCGAGTGAAAGCATTAGTATTACTGTTGAAACAAAATTTCTTCAACTTCTGCTATGTGCGTATGTGTAGGGGTGGGTGCAAGCTCATTACAGCCTCACTAATGGCTAAATTGTGTGCCCTAGTTTCTATGATATAGTACTAAACGTCTTTAAGATGTCACCCGTTGTTCACCGATGTTGATGATGAGAAAGAATAGAACGCCTGTGCAAATTACCCCGTAAACGAAAATTTCGAAATGGCGGAAAGAAGCGGGGGGTCATTGTGAGTTCACCGATCGATACTTTAGCACAATTCAGATTGTTCTTCATTGAGTTGAGTTCTTCCGCTTAGACATTCTTCGCACCTTCATATTTTCATGGCAAGTTACTAGAATGTGAAGGTGAGAAAGGGTCTGATTTTGTTTAGTTTGCCAGATATAGCCATACTTAGTATCTATTATTTGCCCACAGATGCTTTCCAGGCAGCGTTCACCTTACGATTTTGCACTGGCTGCTAGCAAGAACGAAGCTTACTTGCTGGTCCATGGCAAAATAATTATCATGATTGTTCCTGGAGAGGATGAGAAAAGGAAAAACGGATCATCGCTGGTTGAAGATGCTTTGATCCGGTGTGTGGGAGACCAAGATTAGCAAGCGGACAGGATGGGAAAAAACGCAATAAATAATAGTACATGATATTGTGTTCGTCCTCAGGGCCTCACTGCAAACACATTGGTGATCAGTCACTTGAAACATTTATGTAGTACACATCGTGCACTTTAGAATATCCGCCACTTGAAACGAAATGCTGCAACTGCATCATGTGGCACCCGCCTGAAACGGAATGAAAGCCTTATTTCGGGGGACCAACAAATCGGTGCAAAATAGCTGACAGAGAGAACACACGGCACCTCATAAAGTCATAACGTGTTCAGACTTAAGAGCCGCAAGGGCCAATCCTGAATTCAATTTGATGACTAGCTCTCTTCTTCCCACGTTTTTTGGTGGCTAAGACATCCGGATAACCGCTTAGCTTTCACGCACCTCATCCCTGATTAAATATCAACGCTTCCAGATTGGCTACCGAACTGAGTCTCTAGTTAGGTGTTCTTTTTAACCTTTCCGATTTTTATCTTCGGGTGTGTTTTAACACGCGCCCGGGAGGGCCTCTGAAAATTACGCGTACTGGAGGGGGGGCGGATTCCGCTCCCCTAAGATCTCGGCTCCTATTAAAGCTGCTGAAACTAAATTCGCAGGGTGGATGGATCCGATAGTGAACTCTATTGTGTGCAAATGTTATGACCTTAGGTCAATATCTTCAAGGTCAAATGTGTTCACATTTGTAAACATTTCCTTGTTTTGAGTGGCTTGGCTTGTCATTGTTATGGATCGCTGTGATTGTGTTTAAATGTTCCACAATGGGCACCAATGATGTTTTGGACATTACTAATGATGCAATGCAGATGCTAGACACAACATGTGACCTCAGGTCACCTACATAGCAGCACTTTATCAGGTCAGTTACCTGTTCCAGTTACCGGAACCGGGCCACCCGCCCGACTGCTCCGTCGAGCAGTTCGGCGTAATCGGCTTCGTGAAGAAAGGAATGAAGTACATGAATAAAGTATGGAAACGCAATCACAATCAGTACAAATGACATACAGCAGTGCATTTATGACAACATTCCAGTTGATCAAGTTTGGTTCCATTAACCTGTCATGAACTTGACCTGACTTGACCTCTGTGATCTAACATGACCTTGAAACTATATAGGATATCAATATACATCAAACAAGTCGCTAGTGTTGCCAAGAACACTTCCCTTTTGCGAATATATGGGAAGCGCATCAGTGCCGATTTTTGTAGTCTGGCGCTAGGATTTTAAAAAAAACTTTATCGCCCCTAACTTGAAAATGTTTCCGTTGATTTCCATTTTCTTGCTTTAAACGACGCGCCGGTCATTTCTAAGTAGGTACGCAGAACATCGCGTATATCGACCGATAAAACCTGCAGGTACGAAAAACCGGAGGCGTGGGCGGATTTCGCCCCCCCCCTCCAGTGCGCGTGTTAACACGCGCACTGGAGGGGGGGGGGCGAAATCCGCCCACCCCTCCGGTTTTTCGCAAATAACTGCAGATTTTACCGGTCGATATACGCAATTTTCGGTGTACCTGCCTAGAAATGAACGGCACGTCGTTTAAAGCAAGAAAAATTGAAATCGGCCGAAAATTTTTCAAGTTAGGGGCCGCTAAAGTCAAAAAATGTTTTAGCGCCAGACCACCAAAATCGGCGCTGATGCGCTTCCAGTATACTGACAAAAGGGAAGTGTTCTAGGCAACACTAGCGACTTGTTTGATGCATATTGATATGCTGTATAGTTTCAAGGTCATGTTAGGTCACCAAGGTGAAGTCAGGTCAAGTTCATGACAGGTTAATGGAACCAAACTTGATCAACTGGAATGTTGCCATAAATGCACTACTGGTTGTCATTTGTACTGTTTGTCATTGCGTTTCCATACTTTATTCATGTACTTCACTCCCTTCTTCACGAAGCCGATTGCTCCGAGCTGCCCGACGGAGCAGTCGGGCGGGCGGCCGGTTCCGGTAACTGGAACAGGTAACTGACCTGATAAAGTGGTGCTATATAGGTGACCTGAGGTCAAATGTTGGGTCTAGCATCTGCATTGCATCATTAGTAATGTCCAAGACATCATTCATGCCCATTTTTGAGCATTTAAACACAATCACAGCGATCCATAACGATGACAAGCCAAGCCACGCAAAACCGGAAAATTTTGCCAATCTGACCTCATTTGACCTTGAAGATATTGACCTAAGGTCACGAAAATTGCACACAATAGAGTTGACTACCGTGCCCATCCACCCTGCGAATTTCGT
This sequence comes from Ashinkailepas kermadecensis, assembly GCA_034440615.1. Lineage (NCBI taxonomy): Eukaryota > Metazoa > Arthropoda > Thecostraca > Neolepadidae > Ashinkailepas > Ashinkailepas kermadecensis. The sequence goes on along the minus strand of JAOTOM010001764.1, from coordinate 1,396 downwards.
TCCTCCGGCTTTACTAGGAGCCGAGATCTTAGGGGGGGGCGGAATCCGCCCCCCCCCCTCCAGTGCGCGTAATTCTCAGAGGCCCTCCAGGGCGCGTGTTAAGGCTCCGGCCAATTTTGTTAGGGGCCCGGCACATCTTTGTGACCTGGACTCTTTTTAAAAAGCTTTGTTGCTTTTTGTGCACCAATGCTATTTTTTAGGTATTGGCGCGTTTTCGCAGACCCCGAAGTGTTCATTTAGTGCCAGGTCTTTTTGTTCTATTTCTAGGATCATGTCGATTTTTTAGGGCCATAGCATATCATCACACTTCATATCCTCATGTGACCTTGTCAGGCCGCATCACGTGCGCGTAATCCTCTCGGTGGATTCTGAGATTCTGATAACCGTTCTCGCACTTGAAGTTTTTGAGGCCTACATGCTGTATCAAACCTCCATGTGCTTTGAGGGCCCCGTTGTGTCTTCATTCTTTTAGCTCCCGTTTGTATATTTAGAGCAGCAAAGAGTGTTTTAAGGGATGTCGCTTTTTCCAGACTCGGTACGCTTTGAAGAGCCCGGTGCATTTTCGTCTTCCAGTTTCTTAGGGTCCCGCGGTATTTATTTGGCGTTCCTCGGTCATATTTGTGGGACCCCAGCACGATATTAGGGGACCGGTATATTTTATCGGGATCCCGTCTCGACTTTTCGGGCCCAGTCGCGTGGTTCCGGGAGAATCCGACGTCAGTTTTCTGGGCTCGACACAGTTTTTGGTGACTTATTCTGAATTATGTAAAGTCTGAGCCACGGCTTCATTTTTCGGGCCCTCGATGGCATTTTTCGTGTCCCGCCGCGATTTGTCGAGCTCCTGGATGTTTTTCGGTGCCGTATGCGATTTGTTAAGGCATCTGGTGGCATGTTTTGACCAGGGAGCGATTTTCCTGGCTCGGACATCTTTTTCGGAATCTGTTTATTTTGGATGGTTCTGGCTTGATTCTTGTCGGTTTCCGATGCGATTTTGGGGCCACGCTGTGCTTATTTGGGGACATTGACGCCAATTTTTGGGAGTCCCGAGGGAATTATTGATGCCTCGACCAGAATTTATGCGACTACCGACAGGAATTTTGGGTCCCATGTGCGCGACATTTGGTGGGTTTGGCGGTAGTTCACAGGGCGCGTTGTACTTATCTGACACCAGCGCGATTTTAGCGTTCCCCGGCACAAACTTTCGGGCCCGGTGCAAGTTTTTTGGTGTCCGCTGTATATATTTACTAGATGCACACTAACTCCACTGCCATGTTGGTGTGTTAAAAATCGATCCAAGCCACTACGTTCACCATTGGGTACGCATCCTAACCTGGTCTATCCTAGCATAGCTTAGCCTAACCCAACCTAACCTAAACTAACCTAACTAAACCTAACC
>JAOTOM010001763.1:0-79011 GCA_034440615.1 Ashinkailepas kermadecensis | reverse complement strand
TGGAACTTTCCATTCCTTGAAGGCATCCCAGAGCAAATATGTAACCAGGAAACATTTGTATATTTTACCATAGGCCTATAATGGGGAAGCCATGGCGCGACCTGACCTCAGGTCAATGCCCTACGATAAAACATGATATATATTATAGTCCTGACTGAGATCATGACGTGTCTATAAGTTTGAAATCAATCGCCCAATTATTGTGGAAGTGATGCCACCTAGACTCCGAGGGATGTTGGGTTACTTCGCCTGACCTGGTGACCTGACTTGAGATGACCCAGCGTCAAATTTTTTTTGAGGATATGCGGAAAAGACTAATGAACAGCCATGCGAGGTTTGGCCCTGCTAACCCGATTAGTATGGCGGCAAATTAGGAAAATCGCATTATAATGTCTGAAATGGTGAAGGCGCAACCGTTCTGCTGAGAAAGCTACTCCGAATGTACTTTAAGGTAGGGGAGATTCTGTTGACTGGGCATGTCATTTCCAGTGGGGGTGAGGGCAGTAAGTACAATACTTGGTGGACATTGGGTCACAATCCTTCATTATTATTAAAGGGCGGAATATACAAATATATATTTGTGGTTATGGGAACAGCATTTCTCCTAACTGGGAGTATTTTATATTATGAGTGGTGCTATCAGCTGAAGCACTCGTTGAGTGGGAAGTGGGAAGAAGTGCACTCAAATGTGTTAGAGAGCACCTTTTTTCCTGTCAAATAGTAGCCACATGTTCATCAGGGGGCGGTAGCACATGCCTCAATTTTCCCCTAGATCTGTCAGTGGCGTGGTCAGGACACCAGAATTTCGTTATTAAATGTGCTGATGTGAGTGGAACTAAAAGTTTGGATTGTAGGTTTCAAAACCTGCCGCAAATTACCAATGGCGCAGCCAGGATTTTCTTAAAGGGCCTGACCCCCAACAATGCCATGAAGCGAAGAACGCTTTGGCGCAGGAATCTCACCGATTTTTTCGTTTTATGTTGTGAAGATCTCAACAATTTCTTGTATCATCTAGTATGATTTTGTTTGCTAAGGGGGAGGGGGCGGGCCCCCGCCCTCCTTCGCTACGTCTCTGCAGGCTGTTAGTGCCTGCCCAAAGCTTTAAAAAATATACCGCAATGTCAGAGTGCTTCCCCAACAAGATATCGTTGAAACCTGCTTTGTTTTGCAGTTTGCGTCATTAAAAAGGACTTTGTCAGATTTCTTTTCCACAGGGAGCCTCAGCACTGCCAGAGGGCACAATAGGTACATGACGAATATTTTCTGATTTGTATGTTTCTATGTTGTATATTTATTTTGCAGAAGAGACGGTAGAACACCTGCTGTGCTTCTTCCACGGGTTGGAGGTCATGCAGGGGTCGTACCCTGTGAAGTCAGCTCCCTGCATCGATGAAAACATGTTCGTCGAGGACGGCGAGGAAGTGCTGAAATTCAACCCATCAATGCAGTATACCGGTTAATCCGTGAGGCGGCAAGTTCGCGCAACCCGTCCCCACGCGCTTCCCCAACACGGCTTTGGCCATTCCGGAATATGTGATGGAGACGACCGTGTTTGCAAAAGTGTCTAAAGATGTGTCCTTTCTGGTGTAAGACGGGTTGGGGTAGTGCAATGTGCTCTGCTATTTGGATACATATCCGGAGGCTCTCCATGGTCATTCAGTTTAACCTAGATATTGCCGCATACGAAGTAACAAATGCACCGCCCTTTCTGTGTTTCACGCCTTTGGAAATGCACGAAAGGGTTCAAGTGATCAGTTTTTATTGGAAGGTGACATTATGTTATGTAGCCAAAAATATCTTCAGCGGATTGATGTTTATGAAAGAGCCAATGAAGAGAAGAAGATGCATGCCAGTTATATTAATTGGTTTTCTATGAGCAGCGAGCGAATTTTAAATCATAGATCAGCTATTGTGTGAAGCGAAGACTATGCAAAACATAGACATGGGGCAAGGACTAGTATCGAAGGGTAATGTCAATCCTCGCACTGGTAATATTAGTAACATGTAGTGAGTGGGAATACATGTGATTAGCTTCGAAACTAGAGGACCGAATGATTAATGGAGGAAATAGCGTAAAAGTATCGGAGTTGATAAAAAAATTATGCGCAGTGACACTCGAATAGCTTCCAAATTAATGGCAGGCATCGATGGACACAAACTGGTTAAGGGTAACTACAAAAGTGTGACTTGTGTGCTGCGAATTCTTAAAGAGAGCATCAATATAGGAAACTAAAAACGAAAGATTGACTTCTACACGAGGATAAAGTACAAAACAAAACCCCTAAGAACCTTGGGATTTTACGACGCACTCGACTGTTTGGTTTTACAACGTCACCGACCACTCACGCGGATTGGTCGTGGGTGGACTCGAAAATTCCGCCGGTTGTGGGATTTCAACCAACGGTCGTGCAACAAAGGGTCGAAGGCCCAACTCACTGAGCTACTGCGACCCCTAAAAGATAACCACCAAACGAGGAGTAATGACAGTGGAGTAGACCGTGAAAGAAGGATAGGTGTCTGAGAGAAACACTTGGATGAAGGGTAACAGCGAGGGAGTAACTCTGTGATCGCGAGTTATCGTGATGTGTAAGTATTGGATGAAGTGTAGTCAGTGGAGAATAACTCGCAAGTTAAGAGTAACTGATAAGAATAACTCGTAAGTTAAGAGTAACTGATAAAGAGCAACCCTGGAACCAAGAGTAAAAAGAAAGGGTAAACCCGTCGTCCTGGTGTAACTGAACCCACAATATGACAGTTGCATAGCCATGGTCTGAGGTGGTTGGAATCGGCGTTGTACCGACGCCCCACGATTTGCGGGTTAACCTGCGAATCGGGGGTAAATTCGTTTTCAGTGCATCATTCATGGGTGCCGTGAAAGAGTTACCCGTGAGCCGTGGGTAGTTTTTTTAGCGGGATAATTTTGTTTTCAGTGATGTAACAACGCTTCTTTTTTAATGAGGGATTACAAAACCGCCAGAAGCAGTGGCGTCACAACAATTTTCCTCATGTGGACCAATTCCACGAAACCATGCATAGCATGATCACTGGCGGATCTAGCCCACCGGTTTGGGGGGGGGCCAACTTTCGGTTTTCGGCGTCAGTCCCCCCCCCCCCAGTGGCGTACTTAGGAATTGCATCAGAGGATGGGTCGAAGGGATTTGGAGGGTGCCCATTCTCCCACTATTTTTGGTTAAAAGCATCGGATTTCTACCACTATTTGTCAAATGGACCCATTTTTTACAATAATAATTAATGACAACATAATTTCCTGTGTAGGGGCCCCAGCCTACCTCCACCGCTTCTAAGTTACCGGATTTTTGTTCTTGTTTACCAAAACGTTCATGTTCACGTTCAACGTCTTGTACCACGTCAACGTTCGTGCACGTGTACACACTGACAGATCCGATTTTGTTAACTCTTGCTGGAAGCAGAACTTGAGCAGCATAGAACCCTCGATGCGTGTCAGAATGTACTATGCTACTATATTGGCTTCCAAACAATTATTAAAAAATACCTTTAAAATTGGAGATTCTTTCATCCAGACGATATTTTTTAACCTCGGCAAAGGTTACTGCATTTTCATTCAGTTTACTTCTGTTGATTTCGGGAGTCCAAAAGACACTATGCCCCCCCCCCCTTTAAGCGCTTCGGGGGAGCCATGGCCGGAATGGCCCCTCCCTGGATCCGCTAGTGAATGCAGCCTGTCTCTTCATCTTAGCAACCCCAACACCAACATACGAAACATGCTGCTCAACTGGGCTCAACTGGTCACTCGCACAAAACATCCTGTTCAAATTCCGCTTTCGAAATCTGGCTCACTGGGTCCGCTTGTCCGTTACTGGCTAAACAAACTTCATGAACCTATCTGACGAATGAATAACGAAACTGCTGATTTCGTCATCTCTTGCTGTAAGCAGAACTTCAACAGCATGAAATAGAACCCTCGATGCGTAAGAATTTACTATGCTACCATATTGGGCTTCCAAACAATCATAACAAAATACCTTTAAAATTGGAGATTATTTTACCCGGAAAGCTATTTTTTTTAACCTGAGCAAAGGTTACTGCATTTTAATTTAGTTTACTTTTATTGTTTTTTTTTTGTTTGGGGGGCGAAAGACACTATGCCCCCCCTTTGAAGCGTTTGGGGGGGGGGGCATCGCCGGAATGGCCCCCCCCCCTGGATCTGCCAGTGAGCATGATTTACCCCACAAATGTCAAATATGGCGCTAGACTAAGCTCAAATGGCTATAGCAACGATCATTGAACTGGTCTACATGCGCGCCGTCAGCAATGTCGCGAACGAACTCTTCGGACAGTGAAGTCGTACTAGCCAGTCATAAATGTAAAAGCAGATCTTGGAGATCATGAACTGTCGTTAATGACCTGACAGCATCTGGACCTCCTACCCCAGAAAGAGGTACCCAGGGAACAAATTGGTTATGTTCATACAAACAAACCAAACTCACAACTAAGATTGGTATTAGCGACAAAAGTGAATTGTCGTTTCCATGACCATCCGTCACATAAAAAGCTGTCGTCCTCCTCTCAGCTAAATGTTATTTCTCAGTAGTACGTGCATGAATCTCAGCTCTCAATTACTGCCGCCAGTCGTTGCGACGCTGCCTCGGCGAGTATTTTGCAAAGCATAGGCATCACGAGTTCCCGCGTTTTCTGCACGTGTTCCCAGGGTTGATCACTGTTTTGCTTATTCGCGCAGGAAGCCTTGGTGTCAGGATCTCGGTCATGAAACCGAACACATTTCTGAAACGAGCATAGGAGCGGTATCATGTGAGTTAACCGATACTAACGATACTCCGATGCAATACTATTTATAAGTTGTTTCAATTAATAATTAAAGGAATAGAAGTGATGCTAATTTAACAAATTATTAACATTAAATATGTGTTTACACATTCCGCAATACAGCTCGGAAGTTGTACGTTAGACTCGACGAATCAAATGAGACATCTGTAATCGTAACCGGTCAACTGATAAGAAGCATCTAACACTGATAAATATTTGACTACCTTTAAGGGAATATAAAATATAAAACTAGTATAGCGGAATAGCCCGTGGATCACCAGAAATTAAGAATACGAGAGCATTCCACGATTTCACGTGGAATTTCCCCAATATGCTATGCATATCATACTACTATATCCTACCATACATATCATGGTACATATCATGCATTGCAGTGTTTGTGTTGGTTGGCTATCTGCAGCTTCGATCATATTCTACAGCAGGAAACTCCATGGTACTTGCATGCGCAGGGTTTCAAACATCATGATAACTTACTTGTACCATATACTCATTTCCTTTAAAAATGCTTACTTTTCAGTTGGCAGGCGAAATGACACGAAAAAGTGTTTGGAGTTAGGTAACAACATAAACATAAGGTTATAAATATGCAATATAGCATAATCTAACATTGCCTAACGTCCAATGTTAGGAAAAATGTATAACATGGAAAAATCCCAATCCATTCGTTCCCTCAGAAATTTATAAGTAAAAAACCTGACATGAACTAATTTAACCCAGCCTAACCCGACCTATTTGGAATAAAGTGGTTCGGAAAATTACAAAGACTATTTTTGCGTGCCATTTTTGGTATTTTTTCTTTTTTTGCTCAAAACCCTCCCTTGCATTGGGAGGTTAGGCTTGGTTAGGTTATATTATGCTGAATTTGTATTCAAGACAACTTTACCCTGCTTGCTATATTCAGGGGTGTTGCTTTGTATACTTTTGGGAGGACATGTGCCCCCTCAATTTTCCTCTTCCAATGGTGAACTTGCACCCCCAAATATAAAGTGTAAATGAGCATGCAGCATGCTCCGTGCCCCTTTAGCAGCGCCTCTGCAGATTGTTACAGCCTGACCAAAGCTTTAGAATATCTACCCTAAAGTCAGAGTGCTGCACCAACAAGATACCATTGAAGCCTGCTATGTTTTGCAGTTTGCGCCATGACAAAGGCATAGTCAGATTGTTTTTCCCACAGGGAGCCTCAGCTCTGCCAGAGGGTACAACAGGTACATGACGTAAGTTTTAATATTGGCATGTTTGTATGTTTTGAGCTTATCTTGCATTAGCCCTTTTCACGACGGCCAATAAGCACCGGGATGCAATGTCGATGACTTCGTCTAGTATGAAGGGCATATCATTGAAATATATGTACTTTATCTGTATATATGGAATGTTCAAGAAGTTTCAACTATGAAGTAATAAATTCAATATTAAACTCAACCAAGATATTCAATTCGTGGCACTGTTTAAAAAAAGGGCTCAATTCACGGACGCAACTAGCCAATCTGGCCGCATTTGGCACCATGGCCGGGAGGTAGGAGTTGTCGGATAGAACATAAATTTGCCGTTGGATCATGGATCATGTACGCCTGGATTGGAAACCAACAGCTGTTTGCGTATCAGCCCACCTAGCGGAGGGTAAGTAAAAACACGGAAACGCGGCCGGTTTTAGGCCGTGCGCCTATGGGAGTTCAGGGTACGCATTTCGTATTGGCATTTTTACCAATTGATTTAGCCATCCTAGGAGGATTGCATCAGCTTTTCACGATACAGAATTGATCAAGGAACCTTACCGTTCTTTCCTTATTTATTTATTACGCTCCGTTCAGAAGTTGTCGTGGTGCGAAGTGAAGACATTTGTGAGAGGGAGCCCATGTCGCCCCAAGGGTCGGCCCACCGATGTTGATATCTTGATGATCTTTATCTTGAATCTTTATCTCTTATCTCTCTATCTTTATCTTGATCTTGAAATGATTGGACGGGGCAAAGTACATGAAGGCAATGGGCAGACCAAAATGAATTCGGGGCACATTCCATTGGCTCCCATGTTAGAAATTGAAATAATTGTGGGGGTGGGTTAAGCAAACATTGAGGTGGCAGTTCCCCTCAAAGGTATATAAAACAACACCCCTGAATCGAACGACTGGCAAGTAGTAGCAAATCGGCGAGAGGTAGTGTCGTTGCCAGCTAGGATATATTGCCAGCTAGGGTATGTTGCAAGGGCTGATCCAAGGGGGAGAAAGCGCAAGTGGCGCCGAAAGACGCCCCCCTTGGAGGTTCCAGTGTATCCCCTCCCTCGAATTTCTCAGCGCCACCCGCTCCTCGGCCTGGGAACGGCAGTCCTCTGGGAGCCCGACCGCACGCCGATAATTTTTCGGCGAAAGGCACTCTTCAGACAAAAACAAATGGTGCCCCTCTGGGAGATCGGAGTGTACCCCATCCAAATGTTCTGGACCGAGAGCCACCCCTTTGGAGAAATGACGCCTCCTTGGTAAAATCATAAATTTGTCAGTGGTATGGTGTAGGGGGAGGGGGCTTGTACCCTCCATGGAATTTCCGCTCAATCCTTTTTGCAGATTGGTGGGTACGCCGAAGTCTGTACTTTCCCATTCAGTTGTGTAAACCACTCCACTGGAAAATATCAGTCACATATTTAGAGAGCAAGGAGGATGGGGGCGACACAGAACAGCTCATTCTTATCTTTGAGGGTGAAATTGTCCCCTCGATGCTTGCTTCCCCCCCCACCCGCAATAATTTCAACTTCTAACATGGGAGCACATGGAATGTGACCCCCCCCCCCCGTATTGATTTTGGTCTGCCTATTGCCTTCATGTACTTTTCCCCCTCCGTTCCTTTTAAGAAATCAACATCGGTGGGCCGACCCTTTCGGCGAAATGGGCTTCCTCTCACAGATGCATTCACTTCTCATCACGACAGCTTCGGAACGGAGCGTAATAAATGAATAAGGAAAGAATGATAAGGTTTCTTGATCAATTCTGTATCGTGAAAGGCAGAGGCAATCCTCCTGGGGTGGCTGAATTAATTGAAAAAAAAATCAAATACGAAATGCATATCCCGAACTCCCATAGGCGCACGGCCTAAAACTGGCCGCGTTTCCGTGTTTTTACTTACCCTCCGCTAGGTGGCAGGTTGATGCGGTTGATACGCGCAGATCAAAGGCACCGACGCGGAGTTTCCAATCCAGGCGTACATCATCCATGGTTGGATTACCAGCAAATATACGATATTAGGGAGAAAGTGGTAGTATATATCCTGCGGATGAATATTTTTCCTTTTACGTTTTATTTTATGGCTGTGAAGTACCTGTATTCTGAATACATATTGAAATACATAATTTCCAGATGCTACGATTCCCTCTTGACGCTCCCGAAAATATTAAATTCTCTCCACTTTACAAGCGGGTTGTGTACCGTTGTAATGGCATCCGCTGTACCGCACCATACGTGGCTCAGTTTTTAAATGTTGCTGTACTCCTACCTGAATAACCCCTACTGTGGGGGGAGGGCAATTGATCCTTGTCTTTGAATATCATACACGCAAGAAAGAACAAAGCATGAATTGTTTACAGCACCCAAAAAACCGCAACACGTCCAAAATATGCGCATCTGAAACAAACTTGTTTATTGGCTCGCCTGACATATCTCAGCCGTAAATGATGCAATCAGAACACAAATAATGACGTCATATTTTGAAACGTGGATTATGATTCGTCCCAGCTATCATAAAGGGCAAATCACCTACTGCAGTTGAAGCTGGCTGGCGATATTGATCAGAGTGGTCGAGTGCTCGGAAAATTTGGCATTTGAAGACCACTGAATGCGACAAACAGCTGTTGTCATCGAGTTTACTTCCGAAGTCAGGCTCGCTTGGTCTGACTTCCAGATTTCCGACTAGATGACGTCCCAGGCGCAGATGTGGGTGTACATTTTCAGGGTTTGTGCATAAACAAGCTGTTCTAGTCCAAAAACTTGTCGTATTAGGTAACTGAACCTACTGTTTGTTTATTGATATCATAAATTGGTCCAATCTACAGACTAAAAGCTTTCAGATCAACGTAATTATTATGCCCTGACCCCGCCATTGGGATGTCATGACGATTACTTCCCGCTAGTGCACGCGTGAAACCGCCTCGAATAATTAAACGGGGGAAAAGCGTAAGAGTATCAGAATTGATCCAAAATTAGTCGCAGTGACACTCGAATAACCTACACTGAAAACAAAATTACCCCGCTGAAAATAAAACTACCCAAGGCCTACGGGTAGCTCTTTCATGGCACCAACTGATGGCGAGTAATTTGAAAATTTACTATCTTATTTCAGTTAAGATACACATATTCAGGGTCGCGGTGAGAGAGTAACTACCAAATCAGGGTTTATCCATTGAAGGGCAAATATTTATTATTTTGCGATATACCTGATGCATGCTCCATTCCACTAATTACAACGACATTCTCGCAAATCGCGGGTAACTCTTACATGGCGACCCGTCAATCGGTTGTCGTTATGTGGTTAACCAAAACGATTACCCTTAAACGGATATCCTACCCAAAACGGTAACTCGCAGCTTGCTAGTCAGCGTCAGCCAACGTGCGTTAGCCATCTTGAAATGCCGTTGAATATCGCGCAAGAGGTGTCTTCGTGTATGCTTCGCGAGAGGTATACGAAGTTCCAAAACTTTACACGCGGGCATACATAAAATGTACGTATTTATAGGTAAATAATTGACATATCTAAATCATGGAAATATGTCGCATGTCTATGGCTGGATATCCCGGGTGGGTCGAGGGGATCTGAGCGCCCCTGGTTTGGCGTCCTGTTAATGTTAATTTCTCATTTTCCCTATTCAGTCTGAAAATATGTCTTCGAAATAAAGATCCCCTGGCTACGTGAGAGATATCCAGTCCCGTATATGCCTACCAGGTCACTGTGCCAGAAAGGGCACTACCCATGTTCTCACCTACCTACAGCAGATATCTTAAATATTGGTCATTTTTGGAGCAGGCCCACATCAAAGTGAACTTAAGGATCAGTTCATGTTGTATTTAATGAAGTATGTGAAGCGAAATGGAGGCAACTAAATAGCCAGGACATTTTCTTATGTTTCGGGCCCAATGTTTTTGAAAGCCATCTTGGTCGAATAGTGATATGCGATTGGACTCATGGCGCGTGGGAGAAAGTGCACCATGATATTAGGCTTAGGGTCGCCAGTGCCTACCCCTTGCTTTGACTGTAAATAGAGTATCATACCATAATTCTTCAGGTTTATTTTTCCAATGCAATGTTTATGTATATAGCTAACATTATGTGACCACTCATTTACTGTGCAAATGCTTACTTTTCAGTTGGCAGGCCAAATAACACCAAACATGGGGTTGTGAATTAGGTAGCATAGCATAAAAACAATGTTTAAAATAAAAACATAATTAGGCCAGAGATACGGTAAAACTTAGGCCAAAGATATGGTAAATTTGTGCTTTAAGGCGTTTTATGAATTCTTATAATTCCTTTTTCCAATGCAAGGCTTATGCGGGTGGTTAATATGATGTGTCCACTAATTCCCGGTGCAAATGCTCACTTTTGAGCTCACAGACAAAAACTTCACACCAAAAAGGAAGCCTTCATTCAGCTAGGTAACAGCATGAAATATTCTTTAAAATACAAATGAATTTAGCCTGACATAATCTACCTTACCTAGCCTAACCTCCCATGTGGAAGGAAACATTAAAAAAGGAAAAATCTTAAACTTTTCTTTAACCATAGTTTAAGTTTCGAAACTAGAGGACCGAATAATTAATCGAGGAAGAAGCGTAAGAGTATCAGTGTTGATCCAGAAATCGGCGCAGTGACACTCGAATTAATGGCAGGCATCGATGGACACTAACTGGGCAAAGGAAGCTACAAAAGGGTGACTTGTGTGCTGCGAATTCTTGAGGACAGCACCGCTGTAGGAAACTAGAAACGAAAGATTGACTTCTACATGTGGATAAAGTACGATAGAAAACCCCTAAGAAGAAGAACCTTGGATTTTTAAGACGAATTCGACTGTTTGGTTTTACAGCGTCGCCGACCACTCACGCGGATTGGTCGCGGGTGTACTCGAAAATTCCGCCGGTTGAGGGATTTGAACTGACGCTCTTGCAACAAAGAGTCAAAGGCCGTGTCCATTGAGCTACCGTGACCCTTAAAATAGAACCACCGAACGAGGAGTAGTGTCAATAGAGTAGCCGGTGAAAGAAGGGTAGGTGTCGGAGAGAAACACTGCGATGAAGGGTAACACGAGGGATTAACTATGTGACCGCGAGTTATCACGATGTGTAGCTATTGGATGAAGGGTAGTCAGTGGAGAGTAACTCGTAAGTTAAAAGTAAATGATAAGGAGGAACCCTGGCACCCGGAGGAAAAAGAAAGGGTAAACTCATCGTCCTGGTGTAGCTGAACCCGCAATTTGAGAGTTGCAAAACCATGGTCTGAGGGGGCTGGAATCGGCGGTGTGGTAATTTTCCGAGATTCCCGGGTTAACCCGCGAGTCTGGGGTAAGTTTGTTTTCAGTGTGTATAATGTGGGTTCCGTGAGCAGCATCCCGCCCCGCCCTTGCTACGCGGCGCGGCGACCCAATCTGACTGGACTCGGATGGAAGATGACAGGTCAGGGAGTCAGCGGGCCGGTCCCGGCCACGTGTTGCCTGGCCGGCAGGAGAGCTGCAGGTGTCACGGCCATGGGCCCGGCCAGAACCGGGCCGGGTCGTGTGGCGTGTTGAAATCGGTCGCACCAGTCTAATGTTCCGGCGACGCCGACGGCAGTCTCGTCGTTAAGTCCAATTTGAATACTGATCGAGCAAGAGCAACGCAAATCGAATACTGAGGCTGTTGATGCGGAGCATGCAGTTGCTTTCTATTCCCAGATTGTCGCGGTTTAACACGCGCCCTGGAGGGCCTCTGAAAATTACGCGCACTCTAGTGCGCGTAATTTTCAGAGCACTCTAGCACTCTAGTGCGGGGGGCGGATTCCGCCCCCATAAGATATCGGCTCCTATTAAAGCTGGAGTAGCGAAATTCTCAGGGTGGATAGATACGGTAGTGACCTCTATTGTGTGTAAATGTCATGACTTTATGTCAATATCTTCAAGGTCAAATGAGGTCACATATGTCAAAATGTTCTTGTTTTGCATGGTTTGGCTTGTTATTGTTATGGATCGCTGTGATTGTGTTTAAATGCTCCAAAATGGGCATCAATGATGTTTTGGACATTACTAATGATGCAATACAGATGCTAGACCCGACATTTGACCCAGAATTTGACCTTGACGAAATGTTGACGAAATGACGAAACCTTGACGAAATGACTTTAACGGCATGTAACTCGCAAAAATTGTCGGCCGATTTCCTTTTTTCTTGCTTTAAACGACGCACCGGACATTTCTAACCACAAAAATGGCGTATTTCGACCGGTAAAATCTGGAGTTATGTACGAAAAACCGGATGGATGGGCGGATTTCGACCCCTCCCTCCCCCAGTGCGCGTGTTAAGCACACAGCTATTCTCGATCCTTGCAATGCTCACATTCGCTCTGTGATTGAGTAGGGTAGCGTCATTTGGAGCGGGGTGCCGCAGTCAGCTACGTCTCTCGATTTGAGCGCTTACAACGTCGGTTTCTGATGTAGCTGGGCTCCCGCTTACAGATCCATGGATTGGGTCTTGTATATAGCGCTCTTCTAAACCTTTTCAAATCACAAGCCATCAGTTCTCGTCTCACACAGAATGACATTGGTTTCCTGCATACTATATTCCATCATATTTTGGACCGCGTGCACCTCTTCCGTCAACACATTCGTGGCCGCCGCACGCGCAACATATTATATTCTGCATGCTCAAGGCCCGTGTACTCGCAGTCCAAAACTGCCTGCTGCGATATTCCCCAGCAATTGTCAACCGATTTCGTGCCTCTTGCCCGCAGTAGCGAAGCCAAGGGATGGGGAGCGAAGGGGCTGTCACCCCCTCCCATGGAGGGTCCGAGATAGCCCTCCAAGCGACCGCCTTGAGGGGCCCGCAAGTGCAATCTCAAGGCGTTAGAGCAGGAGTTTCGCAAAGAGCCTGGACCGACGTGAAAGGCCCCTGAATCGACGAAAGGAGCCCTAGGCTGAAGGAGGGTGTCCCGTCCCGATGAAGAGCGCCCCCAGTCAACGGAAAGTGCTCTCAGGCAGATGATGAGAGCCCTGAGCTGGTCCAAGAAGAAGGGCTTCCAGGTCGACAGAGGGCCCTGGATCGTTGGAAGGGACCCTGGCTAACGGAAGGGCCCCGAGCTAATATGAAAGGTCCCTGGAATGATGGCGGGGCCCAAGCCGGAGAACTCCTGACTTGATGGAGGCGGCCAAATATTTTGAAAAGAGGCCTCTGGCATGACGGCAAAGGCCATGGGTCGTTAAAGAGAGCCACTGAGAAGACAGAGGCGTCCCTAGCTTCCGGAGATGACCTCGGGCCGTCAGATTGGGCCCCTTGGCGACGGCTGGGGTCCAAGCCGGACAAGGTCCCCTGACCTGATGGAGGGAGCCCAATCGGTTAAATGAGGGCCTCCGGCCTGACAGGGGAAGTTCTGGACTGCTAAGGAAGACCCCTAAGCTGATTGAGAGGACCCCTAGCCGCGGGATGGCATCGGACCATCGGAGAGCGCCCGAGGAGGTATGAAGGGCTCCTGGGCCGACAGAGGGGCCAAAGCCATACAAGGGGCCAAAGCCATACAAGGGGCCCCTTGTGTGCCTGTGAAAGGCCCCTGCAAGCTGGAGTGAACTGATCTGTGATGCTCCCGAGGCTTGGGAGGATCCCTGAGGAAAAACACAGAGCCACCTAAGAGCTAAGGATAGTTCCGAGAGCCGATGATGTATGCTATAAATTGCAAGGCCTATCACGGAGCTCGATGACCCTGAAGGCTAGACAGGATTGTCGATAACTGGCAATCGCCCATGCAAGTTGGAGATGGCTCCTGACGGATGAATAGGTCCCGTGGGAACCAGATAGGACTGGGCTGGATGTCTCTGAGCTTTGGGATGGGCACATGAAGGATCGGTGCCCCCTGAGAGCTAAGAGAGTCCTTGAGAACTGGCGATGTGTGCCAGGAATACCGAGAGCCCTCCTTAGAGCTAGGATATCCTTGAGAGCCATAAACGCTGCCGAGGACTGGGAATGTCCCATAAAAGCTAGATAGGGCCACGAGGGGTGAACAGGGCCCGAGTGCCAGAGAGGTCTGTGTGACAGCGGGAAAAGCCTTAATACCGAGGAACAAAATAGACGAGGCCCGCCTGAGCGTTCTCGCTATGATGCAAATTCATCCTGAGAAAGGCCCGTCACCTTCTGTGACGCTAAACCGTTTCTTCAGGACAAAGAAACACTGCTACTAGGTGACTTTCCGAACGCCAATGCCGCCCACCCCAGAGCTGATGGCCGCCTCAGTGGCTACGGCTGTTTCAGCAGCGTCTGCCACCTGAGCGGCGGCGGCCGCCCATGTGGCCACGGTCATCCCAGCGTCACAGCCTTCCTAGAGGTGGCGACCGCCCAAGCAGCCGCATCCGACCCAATGGCCTGATCACAGCTGCCCCAGCATCCACCGTTGCTTGAGCGATAGCGGAAAAGACAGCCTAGGAATAGCTATGATGATGGCTGCTACAGCGTTTATCAGTTGTTTAGCCTCTGATCGGGGTGACGCCGGTTAAGAGAGATAAAAAAACAAGTTGCAGGATGCTGTGCGTTTCGCTGGGTTGGCCGACGATAGCCGGTTTTGCCTGTTGCTAGACCTTTCCCTGTCCCCAAACCTTGCACTTATTTTCAAAGCTGGTATTCACGTCTCATTTTGAGGAAGTATGAACGTGCCGAAAGGGCGTCACAGTGTGGGCCACACTGGTATCATGAACACCTTCCCATTAAATTATTTCTGAACGTAGCGGTTAACATAAAGAAGCAATTGTGCCTCTGGAGATAAGCCATTTAATTTGTATCCAAGCTAATAATACGCATGACTTCATTATAGATGTGTTTACTATACTTACCGTCATAGTGATTTATTTCGTTGGTTGTTATCGCCAGCTAAACGGATTGTTATTATAATCTATCCCGGGCTGTTGGACATTGATTGCATCAGTCGCATTGGCCACGTCGACGAGCTGTGCCTTATTATATACGTATTTAACTATGTTTGCCTATATATATATATATATATATATATATATATATATATATATATATATATATATATATATATACATATATATATATATATATATATATATATATATATATATATATATATATATATATATATATATATATATATATATATATATATATATATATATATATATATATATGTACATATATACATACATACATACATACATACAGATATACATACATATATACATACACATACACATACACATAAACATACGCATGCATATATATATATATATATATATATATATATATACATATATGAATGCTTCGTTGAATATGACCACTATTTCAGCGTTCGTGATCTTCTTGCTTGTGGATTCAATTGATCGTCTTATTTTCCTTGTCTGTTGTGTTGTGTTTGTGTAATATTTCGCCGTAGTGCATGATGGTCCAGATTACAATTAGCACATAGGTCATCTCTGTATTTTATCGGCGTTTTGTCTTAGCCTAAGACATTTTCAAGACGGTATGCTGGGAAAGTTTCATTGATGAAATATACACACTTGATATGTATGATTTGGGGAAAAATTCGCGTGCGTTATGCGAGTTGGCGCTGAAAGTACTGGAAATTTATATTTCCGGTATTACACTGCAAGACACGTCATTGTGGTGGGGGGGGGGGGCTGTCCCTTGTAGAGTCTAAGTGTTCCACGCGCGTTGATTTGTTTGTTGATGGCTGCATTGATGTGTCTGATGTAGATTACCTCTAAGGCAATAAAACGTCGTTTGTTCTGGGTGGTTGCGAGTATTTTAGTGTTTTCTACTAGTAATTTCCTTGTCAGCGCTGTGTTGTGGTGTTCATGTGTATGAGAGAGTGGCCCGCCGATTTGTAGGTGCATTGTGAGTCTACATACATATATATATATATATATATATATATATATATATATATATATATATATATATATATGTGTGTGTGTGTGTGTGTGTGTGCACTGGCGGATCTAGCCCGCCGGTTTGGGGGGGGCAACTTTCGGTTTTCGGCGTCAGCCCCTCCCCTCCCCCTCCCCAAGTGGCGTACCTAGGAATTACATCAGGGGAGGAGTCGAACGGAGTTGGAGGGTGCCTCATCTCCCGCTATTTTTGGTTAAAAGCACCGGATTTCGACCACTATTTGGCAAAGGGGCCCATCTGAAGAAAAAAATAATAATTGACAACATAGTTTCCTGTGTAGGGGCCCCAGCCTACCTCCACCGTTTCTAAGTTACCGGATTTGTGTTCTTGCTTACCAAAACGTTCACGTTCTCGTTCAACGTCTTGTACCACGTCAACGTTCATGCACGTGTACACACTGGCGGATCCGATTTTGTCAACTCTTGCTGTAAGCAGAACTTAGAGCATGGAACCCTCGATGTGTGTTATAATCTACTATGCTACCACACTGGCTTCCAAACATTTTTTTAATTTATTTAAAATTGGAGCTTCTTTCATACAGACGCTACTTTTTAACCTCGGCAAAGGTTACTGCATTTTAATTTAGTTGACTTCTGTTGGTTTCGGGGGGACCAAAAGACACCATGGCCCCCCTTTTAAGCGCTTCGGGGGGCCATGGCCGGAATGGCCCCTCCCTGGATCCGC
Organism: Ashinkailepas kermadecensis; assembly: GCA_034440615.1. NCBI lineage: Eukaryota > Metazoa > Arthropoda > Thecostraca > Neolepadidae > Ashinkailepas > Ashinkailepas kermadecensis. The sequence goes on along the minus strand of JAOTOM010001763.1, from coordinate 62,386 downwards.
CAGTGTAAATACATACCTCCTCTTGCTATTCTTCTTGAAAAAATCAGTCAATGCAGCCTGTCTGTTCATCTTAGCAACCTCAACACCAACATACGAAACATGCTGCTCAACTGAGCTCAACTGGTCACTGGCACAAAACATCCTGTTCAAATTCCGCTTTCGAAATCTGGCACACTGGGTCCACTTGCCCGTTACTGGCTAAACAAACTTCATGAACCTATCTGACGAAGGAATAATGAAACTGCTGATTTCGTCATCTCTTGCTGTAAGCAGAACTTCAACAGCATATAACCCTCGATATGTCAGAATCTACTATGCTACCATATTGTGCTTCCAAAAAATTATAAAAAAATACCTGTAAAATTGGAGATTATTTCACCCGGAACGTTATTTTTTAACCTCAGCAAAGGTTACTGCATTTTAATTCAGTTTACTTTCGTTGGTTTGGGGGGGGGGGCCAAAAGATACTATGGCCCCCCTTTGAAGCGCTTGGGGGGGGCATGGCCGGAATGCCCCCCCCTGGATCCGCCAGTGTGTGTGTGTGTGTGTGTGTGTGTCAATATGGACCCTTCAAAAACAAAGTGGCCAAAATCCGAGGAGCTTCGGAAAAATGCGAGGGGTCTATGTAGGTAGGAGCCTCTTTTCAGACGTTCGCCCCACCCCCTAGACCAAATCCTGGCTACGCCACTGCTTCTTCGCATGCTGATTTTGAGTCCCATGAGGTGCGAGCATTTGCGATAAGTGAATGAACCAGTGTTGTGCGTAGGATTTGAGTCAAAGAGGAGGGGGCGGATTTCAAGTTTTTTTCCGATTGCGTTTTTCTTCGTCTATTGATGTGATTTAGGAACCCAATGTATTTTGTTAAAGACCCATCACGTCTTTGAGATCCCCTCAGCTTTATAGGGCTTTGCTGTTTTGTTTTGGACCCACGGTGCTTTTGAGAGACCGCCGGGTTCCCGAATGCCCGATGTGTTTGTTTAGCGCCCGGCGTGCCATTCTGTTCTGTTTCTTTTTTAGGACGATGTCGCTGTTGCGAGAACCAGCCTGTTTTTAAGCCCTCATGCTGTCTTTTCGACCCCAGTGTACGTTGAGGGCCTCCGGTGTTTCGAGAGCTTCTGCTGTTATTATTTTGGGCACCAGTTCACATTTTAAGACCCTGCCGCTTTTGCCAAACTTAGTGTGCTTTGGAGGTCCCTGGTGTGTTTGCGGCATTCTGTTGTGCTTTTATGGAACCGCTGTGTTTACGGGGGGTCATGCAATTTCTTTTCGTCCTCCGCGTGATTTCTGGATTCCTGGGTGCTCCAGCGATAATTATTGTGGACCCGGCGCGATTTTCGGGCCCAGGTGCGCGGTCTGGGGACCCGACGCGAGTTTTCGGGGCTCAGCGTACGCGAGTTTTTGGTCTTCTTCTTAATTTTTTTCGACCACCGTGTCCGAACATATTTTTTTTGCCCCGGAGGAATATTTATGGGCACGCTGCGATTTTTCCAACAACAACCCCCGGTCGTTGAGATCAGACACGGCTCTTCTCAGAGCACAATCGACGCCCGCAGTCAGCAAGCCAGAAGAGCAGCAGGAAGGTCCAGGGTTTGAGCAGAAGACAAACCTGTAGCAGCAGAAGAAGTGAAGACACGAAGAGCTCCAGGGACCCTAGAGAAGCACTCCTACGATTCTAGAAGGAAAACCTACCACACCAAATCCCCAACTTCTCTCTGTCTCCCAATTAACCTTTACCCCCTGGAGGAAACCTAACGGTGTTGAGCCCACTGTCTTGGGCCATTGTGGCCGGGGCAGGGATCATGGAGCGATAGCTCGGTCCAGGGTGCAACGAATCCGGGTAGTTCTTCAGTCAGGAGGGACACTTGCGGGGGGAGGGGACCGACCCTTACTACCATGGCGCCCGCCGCCAGCACCACACAAGGCACCTACCTAGTAGGTACGTACACAGAGACAGGGCACAACATCACACAGAAGTCTCCTTTCACTCTCGAGAGGACACTACAACACATTCTTCAGCCCGATTAAACGGGAGGCACGTTCGACTCACACACTTCTAGTACTGACTTTCGACTCACAACACCTGCCATCACACGTCCACATACACAACAAGGCCTACGAGGTACGCTTCTACGTGCCTTTGCCACTACGGTGCCGTGTGTGTGTGTGTGGGGGGGTAAATTTGGCCAGCCTGCCACCGTGTGGTGATATCGGCTGTTTCCGTGTGTGTATTTAGCTATGTTGGCATGAGGAGGTATGAGGGTGTGAAGAATATGGTAGGAGACTTAGACGAAGAGAGGAGTGAGCTGATTTGTTGAGCGGTACCAAAGTAGATTTGAAGACTTCTTGAAGCTTGAAGTGAGCTGAGTAGAGCTGAGTTGAGCAGAGTTGCATGGAGTTGTAGAGATGGAGTGGTAGAGCTGGTCGAAGGCCGAAGATGATGTTGTAGAGAAGAGTTTCCAGTCCGGATGGTGCACTGACAGCACCCCTCGACACCCTTCTCACAAAGTTATCGTTTTACACTCGTCACGAGTCTCCGAGAACGACACGAGAACTTTGTAATACCATTTTATGTTTTTCGAGCGCATGGTGCATGCTCATGTCTATTAGCGGGAGTATCCGATAATCATAGCAATGTTGGATATGGTTCTCGATGATACAGAATTGGTGCGAGAGCCAGGAAAGGTATCCATACTGGTTCTCACAGTTCTCAACCGCGCGTCTCCTACAGTGCAATTCGACGCCATCTTCCTTTTTCGACCGCTTGATGGAATAGCCGTGCATGGTGAGTATCAGTCCATGTATCTTGCCTTTATAAATTACCAGTAAATAGAGAGAAGATGTCAGTCACATTAAAAGAATATAGTGGACGTCTTCTTTAGTGTTGCGATTTTACCAAGCTGAAAGTATCACCAAGTGGGAAAGGTGCATGGCTGGGATGGGTGCGCCACCACCGCACACTTAGTAACCTAGGTCCATTAAGAACAAATTTAATGATATACAAGTTTTTTTTACCTGCCACTGGCATCCAATTGAAGTATGACTGAGGCTGTCTCTGAAGTATGACTTAAGAATGGTCCAAACAATTCTTTGAAATTAACAATTAGGGGAAGAGGGAAGGGGGGGGGGTATCTGAACACGTTCCGTTTCCCGAACACCTGCCTTTGGACGTCTTCCGCGCCATGTTCGGAGGGTAAATAACGACAAGATGGTCGTATTCATAAACGATGGACCTTTCTCTACTGAAATACAAAGGTCTGACTGCATAGTTCTACAGATTCTTTGTGTACGGAGCTAACGAAGTCCGCAGGTGCCATGTTAGGCTTCACATAGCCGTCAGCTTGAGAAAACGAAAAGGAAGCGACCTACAATATTTTTTCCGATTACACCAGTATTTTTTTGTAGCTACTAATATCTTCCACCAGAACACCTACAGTGAAGTAATCCTGCACAACCACATTTTCGTGTTCGGAATACGGCACACCACTAAAAAATAATTATCTGTTTTATAGTTGCTTTTTGCAAGTGGTTAGAGGATTTTCATTGAAAGGAACTGTTTGAATATGGATAGCTTGTTCATTTTCGTGTTCGGTAAACACAGTACAATTACTGGTTCTGCCATACAGAAGCAGCAGTAGAGCTATTTGTTGCATGATGTCTTAAGTGTTCGGACCCCCCCCCCTCTTCCCCTACACTATGTTTGCATCTAGTCGATGTTACAGGGAGGGTGGGGATCAGCAATTGATGCATGCAAAAGTTATGTAACAAAGTATGAATATCATAGAAAGCAACCTCATTGAAGCCTCATTTGTGGAAGTAAACATTGGAATTGAAAGCAATAAGAAATCTGTAATAGTATGTCAGATATACCATCCCTCATGTTTCTCCCATTGTGATTTCCAAAACATGTTGGATAGGTTACTAGACAATATAGAAAGGAAATGAAAACTTACAATCATAACAGGATATTTCAACTATATCTTACTAAATATCAGAAATGATAGAAATAGCAGGGCCTTTCTAAACTTACTCACCTCATATGGATTTTGGCCCACTATAACAAAAGCCACTCATGCACATAGTGCTGGAATATCATTGCTAGACAATATATTTATAAATGATCTCTCCTTTATTTGCTCTTCTGGGTATTGCTAGAGGACTTATCTGATCATCTTCCCATTTGTGTGACTTTAACTTTTTATGAAAAAATAATCTCAACAAAAGCTAATAGATTGTATTTGATTATATTCAAGTGACAAAATCGAATGATTATTTCGTATTGACACTGAAATTTGTTTCACAACAACACTGATGCAAACATTGCATGCTCTCAGCTTATTAAAGCATACATAGATGGTATGAAGCTTTCGACTAAAACACCTGCATACAGCGGAAAGAGAGCCGCTATGAAACCATGGATAACTGCAGGAATATTATGTTCCATAAATAAATAAAATTGTACAAGAAGTACATAAAAAATCAAACCATACAAAATGAACATGAGTCTAAACGACATCGAAGCATTTTATTTAATAATTTGAGAGATGGAAAAATCTGTATTATCAAACAGCACTCTATCACAATCAGCAGGATGGACAAAATACTTGGAGAATCGTAAATGAACTGATAAATAAGAAAAGAAAGAACTAGACCCAAACTTCCTGATGCATTATTAGATGAAGATAAAGTTCACAAAGTGCTAAGGCTTAATGAGGGTTACAGGGGCCATCTGGGTTAAGCCATACTAGAAAAGATACTATAAATGTACATGCTCACATCTCGATCAATCCATTATCTCAAGTTCCAAGGGAACTATGTATCCCAGCATATCTAGCACCATTCACCTGATATTGCATAACACACTCCTGAACAATTCCAAACTCCTCCAATCATGCCCCACTGTGCTACCATATCCAATCTCATCAGTATCACATACCAGAAGGTCGGTGCTGAATCCACTGCTAGGTGCCACCCTATATAGTATAATATAATACTATGAGTATAATATACCCTATATAGCTAGTATAATATTCAATTAACATGATCAAAGCATAGGGTCAAAGTTCCAACAATAACACAGGGACCAACATCCTCCGCACTCATCAATGTCTTTCTACCTTACCTATCCAGCCCTATTCACTTGATCTCATGTAACAAAGGTGATTTGAGTGCCTTACCACTAATTTTCAGACTCCATCCACGCCCGCCTAAAGGGGCCCGCCCTTACAGTGCACACCCACTTAGCACATATATCACCCCATCCAGCACCACTTAGAACTAAAATCCATATTTTGCAACCTAAAATAGTTGACCACCCTATTTTTAAATACATTCAATGAGGGACTCCCCACAGCATCAGCAGGCAGACTATTCCACCGATCAACAATCCTTTGACCGAAGACCTGTTGCCGTTTAGCTGTCCTACACCTTGATTTGCCTAATCTAAATTGATGACCCCTATGTGATAGTCCTAATAGAAGGACATCATTCAGCTTGACCTGATCTAGCCCTTTAATTCTTGTGTACATTTCAATCATATCGCCCCTTAATCTATACTTGAGTGAGTACATATATAATGCCATAAGTCTGTTCCCATATTCTAAGTTACCGAGTCCACTTATGAGTCTAGTGGCTTTGCGCAGTACTCTTTCTAGCATATCTATATCTTTTTCTAAATCTTTATCCCTATATCTTTCTATATCTTTATCCCTGCCTCTACAGAATATTCTAAGCGGGGTTGCACATAGGCCAAGTACATCATTTTCATCACTTCTTCGCTTTTATACCTCACACTCCTATTAATGATTCCCAGCATTCTGATCGCCCTGTTCCTAGCTGAGACACATTGTTTTTCTACTTTAAGATCGTTTGAAACTGACACACCTAAATCTCTTTCCTTTCAATAACATCCAATTTCCTACCTCCCATTGTATATCTGAAGGTATCACCTCCAGACCCAAGATGCACAACCTTACATTTTCATAGTTGATAGTCATATGCAGTTGATCAGCCCACTTTTTAGGCCCCCCAAGTCTAATTGAATATTACTAGATTGCTCACTACTGTTAGCCACTCCTACCAATTTGATGTCATTAGCAAACACCCTATTCCTCAGCCCTACCTCAACGTTATTCACAAAGATGATAAAGAGAAGTGGCCCTAGAACAGATCCCTGTGGCACTCCACTAAGAACATCGTTCAATTCAGATTTACATCCATTTAACACTACCCTTTATTTCCTTCCCATTAACCATGCTTCACTCCAACCTAGGACCTTACCATCAATCCCATGCTGTTCTAGTTGCTGGATTAGATGTCCATGTGGAACTTTATCAAAAGCTTTGCTAAGGTCCAAGTGCACTATATCCTATCCTGCTTTGATTGTCTACTTCTTTAGTTACATACTCCATAAACTCCAATAGGTTAGTTAAACAAGATATTTGAGATCGAAATCCATGTTGGGTATCCATTAGAAGGTTGTGCCTATCTAAATGAGTCTAAATATTCTGTTTGACAAGTTTTTCTAGTGCCTTGCAAACCATTGAGGTCAAACTGACTGGCCTGTAGTTTCCCACACACTTCATACTTCCCTTTTTGAAAATTGGTACTACATTTGCATTTCGCCAATCTTCCGGTACTTCAGAATACTCCATAGAATGCCTGAAAATGATACCTAGGGGAACTGCCAATGCTTTAGCACACTCTACTAAGATCCTAGCTTATATATATCATCTGGCCCAGAAGCTTTATTAGGTTTTATGTGCTGCAACTGTTTTTCTACAGCTTCTGTTGTTATTGTAAGATCCTCCAACCTATCACCTAATATGGCATAGACTTCAGTTGTTTCCAATGTACCATTGTTCTCTTTAGTAAATACTGATGAGAATTGCTTGCTTAGGGACTCCACTATATCAAAATCATCAGCCACTATTTTACCATCTACCACCAGTGGCCCTACATTACACTTTTTAGACCTAAACGTGTAGAAACAAAAGAACCTTGGGTCTGGAGGTGAGACTTTCATATATACAATGGGAGGTAGGAAATTGGATGTTATTAAAGAGGAAAGAGATTTAGGTGTGTTAGTTTCAAATGATCTCAAAGCAGAAAAACAATGCGTCCCAGCTGGGAGCAGGTCAATCAGAATGCTGGGAATCATTAATAGGAGTGTGACTTAATGACGCCACTAGACTCACCAGTGGACTAGGTAACTTAGAATATGGGGAAAGACTTATGGCATCAGATATGAACTCACTGAAGTATAGGAGATTAAGGGGTGATATGATTGAAATGTATAAAAAGTATTAAAAGGCTAGAACAGGTCAATCTGAATGATGCCCTTACATTTAAACTATCACACAGGGTTGATCAATTCAGGTTAGACAAATCAAGGTGTGGGACAGTTAAGCGACACCAGGTCTTCAGTCAAAGGATTGTTGATCAGTGGAATAGTCTGCCTGCTGATGTCGTCGGGAGTCCCTCATTGAATGTATTTAAAAATAGGGTGGATAACTATTTTAAGTTCTAAAATCTTGCTTTTTAGTTCTAAGTAGTGGTGGATGGGGTGATATTCATGCTAAGTAGGAATGCACTGTACAGGCCCATTTAAGCAGGTATTGATGAGGCCTGAAAATTATTGGTAGGGCACTCAAGTCACATTTGTTACATGAGATCAAGTGCATGGGGTTGGATGGGTAAGGTGGAGAGACATTGATGGATCTGATTGAATGATGGGCCCTGTGTTATTGTTGGAACTTTGACCCATATGTTTTAGATTATGCTGATAAGTTGAGAAGTATAATAGCTATATAGGGTATATTATACTACTAGTACATTATACTATATAGGGTATATTATACTACTAGTACATTATACTATATAGGGTATATTATACTACTAGTACATTATACTATATAGGGTGCACCTAGCAGTGGATTCAGCACCGACGTTCGGGTATGTGATACGATGAGATTGGCTATGGTAGCACAATGGGGTGTGATTGGATGAGGTTGGAATTGTTGAGTGTGTTATGCAATATCAGGTGAATGGTGCTAGATAGGCTGGGATGTATAGTTCCCTAGGAACTGGAGATAATGGATTGATTGGGGTGTGAGCATGTACTTATCTAGTGTCTTTTTCTAGATTGGCTTAACCCAGATGGCCCCTGTGGCTCTTATTAAGCCTTAACACTTTATGACTTTATGACTGTATAGCCTCGTAGCATTGCCTGCTGAACATTCACGAGCTAATGTGATTTCAGCCAGTCTTTTAGATGCCTTAACACTCCTGCTAACCTTATTTCTAGCTATTCTATATGATTCTAGATTTTCCTCAGAGTTAAAATATTTTAGTTTCTTAAATGCCTACTTCTTTGACTCCAGTAAGTGTTTTACTTCCTTGGTCAGCCATGAAGGGTGCTTAATCTTGTTTAATCTAAGCCTATTGGGAATGAACCTGTCTTGACTTCGGAACAGTTTGCCTTTTACCATTTTCCACATTTCATAGGCATCTAAGCCCCTCAATGACTCTTCCCAGTGAATTTAATTGAGGTAGTTCCTGAACTCATTGTAATTCCCCTTAGCAAAATTTGGAATAAATGCTTTAGAACAATGCATATGAAAGGAATTGTGTACCTAATGCATTCAATAATTGCTTTGTCTCTACTGGGGAAAGGCTAGAACAAAAAATAGCATCTACAGAAAATTGTCCAACTGAATACATAGCTGAATCTACCTATGCAAAGTTTTCTGATATTAGCACCCAATGAAGCTCAAGTAGACTCCATTATTAAGAACTTGAAATCTGTTGGATGTGGCATAAATGGAACCAACACAAAAATTTTGATGCTGGAGGAACATGAATGTGAACTGATGAAACGAACATGAACTGATTACCCATCATCATTCATTGAATCATTGAAACAGATTACCCATCTACTTAATCTTTGTCTGCATAGTGGAATATTTTCTTATGATTTTAAGAAAGCATTGCCCCGCCTCCACTGTTGGGTTCATCCACTCAATAATTTCAACTTTTAACTTTGGATCATTTGGAGTGAGACCTCCAATCCGTTTGGCCCCACCCATTGCCTCCATGCATTTCCCCCATGTCTTTCATAAATGAACATACCTGGTGCAATTCCTGTCCCCTTCCCCGCCCGACATGTTTAGCCTGGTAACTGTCAGTTAAAAAAATAAAATGTTTGCACGCACAATGCAGCCAATATTGTTTTTTCGGAGGTGGGGGTGCTAGAGCAGTATCTACCTTCTCCCCTAGACTGTCCCTTTCTTTCTGTCAAGATACTGTCTACCTAGGTGTACATGAAACCTTTGCATAGCATATTTTTTTGGAGAACAGGTCCTACAACTGCCGGGATGCCCCTATGCAATCTGCAGGGGGACCCACCGAACCACATTCTGCTATCTTAAGCCTGTATCAAGCAGATGAAACGGATCTGGCGTGGGAATACAGCAGTCAAATATGTCTTTGTCCATAGGTGTAGGTTTCTGAAAATTATTTGGAGGCACAATACATGAATGCAATGGGCGAGCCCGAAAGGATTGGGAGGGGGGCATGCCACATTAGAGTCCATGTTGGAATTTGAAATCATTGGGAGGGTAAAGCCAACATTAGGGGCGAGGGAGCAAGTTCCCCACCAAAAACATACATTGTCTGTTTGTCTGTCGATGAAGCTTAAACTCTTCTGCTGGCTTATGTAGGAAAGGAAGCAAATTTTGGATATGCTGATAAATTGAGCATTACGACGCTTGGACATTCTGTCGCGGCAGGGGTAGAAGTTTCCCAAAATGATTTGGAGGTTTTTATGCTATTCTTTCCAGCCAACGCCACGACTATCAAACCAACGCCCATAATTATGCGCGTTGGCATGGAACATCCAGCAAACGCCTTAATGCGTTGGCTGTAAGACTGGATGGAAATGTAGGTCTAGCATGGGGCCATATAGGTCCCATGCTAGACTAGAGTAGCATTCGGGAGGGGAGTGCCTCACAAAAGTATAGAAAGTTCAACCTCTATGTCGCGGTGTACCGTTATGCCACAATGACCAACAGCGAAGAACACTGGTGACAGGATGTACAATTGTAAAACACCTCATAAATTAACATGGGGCATTGGAGGTTTTGGACATTATATCGTATGTGACATTCTGCAATCTGCGCCTTGAACATTCTGTCACATCCGAGTGTCCTTGGCTGCTGGACATTCTACCGCTTGGACATTTTGACCCTGTGTCGGGCGCAATGCCTAGATTGGCCGGGGCGATCAAAACCTCTGGTCATTTTCGTTGTCGCCCAGTATCTTGATAGCCGTGGTAGTCGCCGTCAATCGTCCAGAGTTCGACGACGTTGCGCAGGCCTTTCCCCTCCCCATTCCCGCGGTTCTGTACCAATAGTCGTGGTAACGAGTGTAGCTTTGTACACTTTTTGGGAGGGCACTTGCCGCCCCCTCCCCCACGTTGATTGTGCCCCACCCACCCCCATATTGGCTGTGCTCCCCCAATAATTTCATCTTTTGGCATAGAACCTTATGTGTTATGCCCTCAATCAATTTGGGCCCTCTTATTGCCTTCATGTATTGTGCCCCCCCCCAATAATTTTCAGGATGTTGCGCCCATGGTCGTGGTGCTGCGTGCAAGGCCATATAGCATTACTATTCTGTTGATGGATGCATGTGAGTTGTGTGCTACTTGTATTGATAGCTCCTGCTATCTAAGAGGCTTTCAAGCATTGGGATTTTGAGACACTGGAAAACTTAATTCCAATGGAGGTTCCTATCGCCATTCCATCGGTTTTGTTTTGAGGACACCTTTAATTCGAATTTTGGGATACTGGGAGTGGGGGAGGGAAGGGGTTCTAATCATAGGTGTAGGCTTTATATAATTATTGGTGTTGCCAACATGTGATTCGACCACATTGCGTTCACGTAAGTATTGGCATACACTGAATGTTGAAGTGTGAAAATTATTGGTGTTGCATTGGCAGAACCAAATCGATAAGCATTCCCACCAATGAGGAAGGCCTGCTGTACTTTGGTATGTTGAGCTACATTTTGATTTGCCTTTGTAACAAGAGTTTGGTGCCCTTTCCAAATTCAGGGAGTGAGTATGGGGTGACCGTGAGGGGGATATTTTAGTTTTACAGTAAGTAAGGGGTGGTTGTCTGGGCTCACCCGCTGAAACAGCAGGGAAGTGAGTTTGCACTGTTAAAAGTGATTAAATGTGTTCAGTGATTGCTTTCTGTGCATGACTTAATTTAGCCAAAAATAACCATTTTTTTGGCAAATTTTGTTCCTTGGCCTGACCTGAGATCAAATCTTTGGTTGGCCTTGAAAGTCCACATAACAAGTTTATGTATTAGTTTATTTATGCATTGGCTTCCAAATTGATATTAGCACAATTATGGGCAAAATAGTGAAATTGGAAAATTTTACATTTTAAAGTTATTTTTGCAGATGTAATTTCAGCAGTAAGAACCGAACTTATCAAGGGATACCGAAAGGAAAACCTTGGAACAGGGTGGGGGAGGGAGAGGTTGAAATCCGGTGACTCAGAAACGATGGTGGTAGATTGGGCCCCTTGCACAGGACAACTAAGTTGGTCACTAATTATTTTACTTTAAGAAATAAAAATAGGCCTCTGAAAAACAGTCGGCAAAATCTATTTTATTTTGGGAGTAGGTGGGCCAACTCCAAATCAATTTGCCCTCCCCCCCTGGTGCAAATCCTAGGTATGTCATTGTCCACAGGTGTGTTCTAGGATAGTGAAATCAGAGGTGCCATGGGTGGCTCTGCATGTCACTAATGAAGCATTTCCACGGGCTACCAAATATTCAATGGAACTAGATGTGCTGGGAAATGGTGTTTCCGAGATGTATTATGTAGCATGGGTGTTTTGACTGTATTTCACTAATGCTTATACATTGTTTATTTCAGAACTTCATTTGTGAGTTTTGTTCACTGCAAGTGGAGAGCATTGCATCACTTGCAAAACACCTCCTTCACCATGCTAGAAGCAACAGTGTGATAATCCACTGTCTGTTCTGCCGACGGGTGTTTCGTACTGAATGCTATTGGAAACTTCACATAGACAGAAATCACAGTCAGGGAGCAACAGGCACAGGACAAGCACAAAGTGATTTTTCTCAACAGCACCAACCGCCAGAGTGCGCCGGACCATCCACAAGTGCTGTATCATGTGCTGATAGTTCAGAGGGTCAGTCTGTGACTAAGCAGCATGCAGCAAAGGATGTATGTGTTTCAGATTTCATTGTCAGCCTTAGAACTGATAAGCGAGTTAGGAACGAAACGTGCGTTGACGTTACATCCTTTGTTCATTCTGCATGTATCCAGACTGCTCGGGAGGCAAGGGACGGCCAGTGGATTCAATTGCAGCATTGCCCATTGTTTCAGACTGTGCTCGCGCTTTAAGCCATCGCTTTGTGGAATCTCATTGCAAAAGTTCTTCTTCTTATGTGAAAACAGAAACAATCGTATTATCTAGAAATCAGAGAATCTTGAAGTCATACCAATATGTGTCTGTGATTAGTACTCTTGGAGTTCTTATACGGCATAAAACATTGATAGATACTTGTGTTCAATCAAGCACCCAGCTTGACACTTTTGGGAGGGAACACATAGGAGACTTTTCAAGTGGAGATGTACACCTAAGTCACAGTGACAAGTTTCGTGTAATTTTTTATATTGACAAGTTTCAGGTTTCGAATCCGTTAGGGAACAAGACTGCAATATACAAGCTTACCGGTGTATATTTCGCTGTTGGATATCCCCGCTTAAGGTCTCGTAAGAGACACCTTTTTTTGATTGCACTTATTCGATCAAGTTATATAAAACAGCAAGGGTAGCAGGTGCTTGGACGTATCACTGACGAGCTGAAATTTTTGGAAGAGACTGGTTTGCTGACTTCTCCCACCAGCCGTGAATTGCGAGTGCGCTGTCGACTTGCTTTTGTCGTAGCCGATAACCTAGGAGCCCACGGACTTGCAGGTTACACATACAATTTTAGTACATCAAGCAGAGTATGTCGTTTTTGTAAAGCCAGCAATTCAGCGAGTCCGAGATACTTTCCAATTGGAGGAATTCGCACCCAGAACTGTTGAGCAATATGAAGAACAGCTGCGCGAGCTGAATGCATGTGAATGGGATGCTAAAACCCGCGCTAAATTTGGCATTAAGACTGAGTGTAAACTTAACCATCTACGGTCATTCCACGTGATCAACGGATTACCACCGGATATTGCGCACGACATATACGAAGGTACATCACCCATTGTCATCTCGGTAGTGCTCGAGGCGTGCATGGGGTTGAAGCTGTTCACCTTGGATGATGTCAATAATGGTATTGAGAACTTAACCTACTCATCTCCTGATAGGCGCAACAAGCCCAGAGCGCTTGTGTTGCGTAACGGCGTTGTTGTAAAGCAAACGGCGAAAGAGGCCTGTTACCTACTAAAGCTTCTACCAATTATCATTGGGCCAAAGGTTCCACCCGGGTGCGAGGTGTGGAAAATTATGATACAGTACATAGCAATTGTTAGAAAAATATCAGCAACTGTCATTCCTCGTAGTGCACTGCCAGGCCTACAGGAAGATATTGAAGGATGGCTCTCTTGGTTTGCAGCTCACTTTCCGTCCGTTAAGGTTACTCCGAAATTGCATTACCTCTTACACTACGTCGAACAGATTCGGAAGCATGGGTGTCCTATTTTCTACAATACGCTACGCTTCGAAAGCAAGCACCAGGAATTGAAATCATATGCACGCGAAAGCAAAAATTACAAAAAGATATGTCGAACAATCGCCCTGAAACATCAGGAACAGTTGTCAGTCAAAACAACATCATAATCATTTTTCTCCTCCAAAACTGACAGTCTTGGCGTTAATGAGCGTAAGCAAGCGCGGATCAATGGTACACTGTTCAGTGCAGGAGATGCCATATTGTATAGTCAGACAGGTAATGTCATGTTGGCAAAGATCAACTGTATCCTATTGAAGGACGGCGACATAGCATTTTCATGCGTCGACCTATCCGTTACTAGTGTCGATGAACATTCACAAACGTATCGGTTGAGATGTGGACAAAGAAACATCATGGTGTTGTTACATAACTTAGTAGACCTTAAGCCCCCGAGTATCTACTCATATGTCATCGTCGTTCCAAACTATCATTACTTTCAGGGGCCAGCCCTTTCTCCGCAACATGTATAAGTTTAAAGTGTTGTGTCGAGGACGAGAAGAAGTGTGCAGGACGGATAAAAAGCGAGATATTCTAGGGTGGGCCAAAGTGGCTTTCGGTTTACCCTTGGAGGAAGTATTAGTAATCAAATATGTAGACGAGGATTTCGGTGACATGATTGTGGAAGACTGTGGTGAACTACCCGACACGGCACATGTCATCATTGAGAGTACAGGCCTCGGTCAAGCTGTCGGAACCTAGCAGACGGCCGACATCCACTGCGTGGGAAATAATACCGGCACCGGTGTGTCCGCCCCTGACCGTGGGCAGACGGGCGCCAGCACTGCTGCTAGTGATGTCCATGTCGCGATGGAGCTGGCCGTCGACGAGCCGAACGCTGGGCCGTCGGCAGTCACAGAAGAAGAGAGCCCTGCGCGTGGTGGAGGCGAGGGCCGGCCCCATTTCGCTCGACAGGTGAGATCTGGTCGTTTTGTGATTCGTTTTGTCGTCTGCTCACACCGGTCACTGGCCAGTGTCATTTGCATTCTACATATATGGTATGCATGAGATGCAGCTATTATGCAGCAATTATGTACAACATGCATATGTCCAGCTTGACATCTCGTTATCGTCTCTAGTGTGAAACAACAAGTCTGTTAACATCTTATGCTGAACCTAAGTTGAATTTCAGCACATTGCACCCGAAACCACAGGCTAAATATGATGCTCATCTACTAAGTTGCACCGAAATCACATCTTTTAGATGTCTTGCTTAGATATCAGAACTAGTCCTACATTGTATCCTTGTGAGGCACCTGACGATGACCTTGTTGAGTCACGATCATGGCGTTACCTGAGCTCAAATCTTTGTTCAAGATGATGGCGTTACCTGAGCTCAAATGTCATCCCTGTATTCATTATTATTACTTACCCATTCCTTCTTTTACCGGATACCTGCATCTTCCCCCACCAATTGTCGAATGCCCTCAACTGCCTCCACCCTCACGTGTGCCACTTGTTCCGTGCCCGCCTCCGCTTCCATGTCTCACTTGTATCGGCGACATGAAAGCTGTTCTTCGTCCTAAAAATCAGTGTCTTCCTTCAGCTATCCATCGAAGAAGTACCTGGACATCGCGTTGGCGATCGTGGACACCTTCGGGAAGAGTGTGATGTGTCGTCCAACTTTACAGGAGACAGTCGTCAGTAATCCGTTTTTCTTGGTTTCCACATTTATGCTACGTGAAGAACATTCTTGGGTTAAAAATGTGTATTTTCCAATCGACCAGTCTATGAACGATTGCCGCGCATTCTTTTGCTGTTGGATTACCTCCAATTGGGGTGCCACTAGGTTGTTTAAGGATTTGTACATGTTTTTCATATGGTGTCTCGACAATAAGTTGCAAACTTACTGCCAGAGTCGACATTTTTATCAGAAGGGCCGAGAAAGAGTGCAAAATTCAACAAAGGGAAGAAGCAAAATGCGGGATATGAAAACAAACTGGCGATTTTTTATTCGAGATGTGATGAACCTTCAAACCAATGGTGTCAACAATGGCTCAAACGTCTTCTTTTTGGTCTGTTAGGTACAAAAATGTTCAGATGCCGGGGGGCCAAGATAGGAGTGGAAAAATGATAAGTTATGTTGGTAGGTGGTAATGGGTATTTCCAACTGGATGCCTTTTTCACCTGAATCTATATATTTTGGGGAATTGTATAGACATACGCAAACGCTTGCAAGCATCATCAACGCGTAAAAAGCACTGCTATTGTGTGAATCGGACACTTATATGTATGAATAACATTGCGTTTTAAATGTGTTCAGCTTTGGTTATGTTACATCCTAACATCAACATCAGGATCAAGGATGATCTACTCAAAGTAAATGCAATTACTTCTGGCCAAGTCGACATCAAACCTGTGAATGGCGAATGAGTAGATATCAAGTTCATCGCACTGATAATATGCGTTTCAGCATTTTATTCACACCACACCCCATGCGATGTGTGTCGTCTGTTTACCCACCCATTTCCTGAGAAGAACGTTTTTGAAAATAATTTCCCTGAACGTTGTCACCACATGCTACAGGCAGTCATCAGGCATCAGGCAGTCATCAGGCATCAGGCAGTCATCAGGCATCAGGCATCAGGCATCAGGCATCAGGCATCAGGCATCAGGCAGTCATCAGGCATCAGGCATCAGGCAGAAACTTCGCAACTAGTTCAAGAATGAGCGCCACCGTACTCACGACGAAGGCCTGCAGCATGAGCGGCTCGCCAAGCGAATTACGACGGGGATCAACAGGGGCGCCAGCCGAGGCCTGGCCAACTACTTCCCCACATCGGATCTTGCCAGCGAGGAAGTTACAAAAGGTAAGGCACGGAAAGTGCGGCCATAAGACCCTTGCTTTGGACAAAGATAGCAAACTACTCAAGGAGAAGCTATTGAGTGTTGGTAAGAATCAGAATGACAATGGTCGAATTCGAAGTGAACAAATTAGGGCATTGAACGCTGTGACGGACCGGTTATCAAGGTTTTAAGAAAAAATGTGTTGAGGCCGGGTCGCATCGCTAATATGTACTTTTGTCGTATATTCCTTAGATCTGTGATTCAGTTCATTTGGGCCGGTGAAGGATTTAAATATAAACGAAATATTTTATTTCCGATGTAATAACTTTTCACATAGTATGATGTTTTCAGGGTTGAAAAACGGGTCGTTCCTGGAATTTTGGCATTCAGAATATTATCCTCTCTGGAAATTATCTCATCCTTCTCATTCGGAGGTTGAATGGTGCTATGTGACAATGAACTGCTCTGTCATGGCGTGCTCACGATTCACTGGAAAGTGCAAGCTGGGATTTTGATGTCACGGGCTGGACGAACAATATCCTCCATGTTTGATTGCACTAACATTTTCCTCCACATGCAGGACTACGAAGCACAAATCCAACCCAGGATGCTTCTCACCAAAATTTCCACGTTTCTACGCACTACAGGAGACTCGCTGAGCTTCGTCCTCGTTCAAAGTTATTTGTTACCAGATACCTATCCCAAGGTCTCAGGCGTGGCAAAATAATGGGTGGTGCACTCTATCATTTAGTTAATGCTTCGCACACAGCGCTGATGGGTCACTCAAAACATGTTCCAGAGCATTGATTGGTGACCGGATGTTATTGTCTCCCGCACATCTATGATAAAGCATGCTCGCACAATGTACAATGTTCCCTGGTCACTCATCCTCGCCCCCCCCCCAGTCACGAAATATAGCCAGTTTGCCTGCTCCCGTGTTCCGTTCTGACCCCGTAGAAGCATAGGCGAAACCAAGTTAATAGTATGCATCCTTATGCGAAGCAAAATCTGCAGGACTAGAGCTCCTGAGAAAGGGGTGGGGCGGAGCGGCGACGGAGGCGATCAAAGTGTCGACATTCGCCGAACGCCGCCGTCAGATTGTGGCAGCCAAACTACCCCTGACGCGGCTCAAGGAGAAGATGCCATGGCTTTTCTTTCAGACGGAGGTAAGCTGGAAACGTTGCTCGTTATTCTCACAACAAGATTTCTTGCTGTCATTATAAACACTGAATCTAGAATACACGGAATTTCTGTGTTTAACGATAACGAACGACATGCGTCATTATCACAATGTTTCGAATTATTCTGCGCGCCAAGGATCAGTTGAATTATCCTATAATCGAACACCTGCATTATTTCTACAACAACCTGTTTCCTAATCAGCTGGGACACAGGAACTACGTAGTTTTGTGCCAAGATTTTGCTAGAGTTAAGGCTAAACTTGGCTACCGTGATGAAATCGCTTCACTGTTCGCAAACAAGGACCAAGCCTCGTTTGTCATGCATCAACCAGGAACCAGGATCTGACCGAATTATTTTATTGTCAGTGCGTACAAGTGGTATCTGTATCTAGCATGCTGTATGCTTCGAACGATCTGGAACCAGGCTCCACCACGACCATTTTATTCGGCAACAAGCATCAACCACTGTCAATTAGCTCCTATAGCTAGGCATCGTAGCACCGCGACGGAAATCTCCTCCCCCAAAAAATAAAGTAAAATAATATCTTGCCTCGCCACAACAGGTGAGATTCTTATGGTGTATCTGCTTTTTTAAACTGGGATGTTTCCGACAGTTCGTCTAATCGTCGTCCAGTCCGGCAGTAGTCCGACTGGGACCAGTGAGGGACGCTTTTATTTTCTATCCGTTAAGCAAATATGCTCTTTTTTCCTACTTTTTATTGCAAACATTACTATTAAAACAGCATTACAAATGATTATTACAACGATACAACTGGTGTATCCGCATATACTAGTGCAAACAGTGCAGCCAGTACAAACATACAACAGTGTAACTAGTACAAGCAATTAACAGCGCAACAGGTGTATCTGGTTCAATGTCAGTGTATCTGCATCATAAGCGGTGCGAGACCACAGCGACCCTGCGCACTCCTCTACGCCCCCAAAGAAACAAGCATATGTCATGTCTACCTCTCCGAAGAGCACAAATGGCGCGCGTAAAATCACTGCAGCCTCGCGCTATGCATAGTGAATATAGTGCACCCCTTCGCTCCTTCTCTCCCCCTAACCCGTTGTATCTTCGCTATTTCTGCGGTGCGCCGCAATTCTATCTTATGGAGGTCGTTCACTGTTCTTTTAATTTTCGATCAGTTCCGTCCATTTGTCTTCGTGACGTTCTTCTCTGCCAGCTAATTTTGCGATGCATTTTTCTACTGTTGTGCAATATAGTGCATGATATGCAAATACCCCAAGCCAGGGGATAGTCCCGAAATTCTTGCATCGCCAAATGTATGCCCTGCCAAATGCCAAGTAGAATAAGAAGAAGAGCCCATACTGAATGGCCGGCTCTTCTGACGGGGCTGCCCAATATAATAGCAGCTACACTCAGCCGAAACTGCTGACCTACGCCAAATCTGGGCGTCTTTCCCATTATGGCTAACTGAGTGGCAATGTCAAAATACGTGCAGGATTGAGGTATGCGACCTTTGTCCCGGGCAACGGTCGCAGTCGCTGGAGCTTCGAAAGCCATGCAGAGTCAGTCGTGAATTGGGTGACAAAATTATGTGGACTGAACGATACTACAAGCGAGAACTCTTTCGTCCATAAATATAATTTGTCAAACACTTTGGGCCACGGACAATTATCTTGTAATTAAAGATCTACTCTCTCCCATTTAGTCTGCTCCTTCACGGGCTCAGTGACAGATGTCAAAAGCTTTTCGGCTATATTTTGAGGATTGAAGGATATCGGTAAAGCACTGCGGCAGCTCTGGTGCCCACGGTTTGTCACGCTCAACTGGTTTCCTTCCACGGTCGTGGCTGGCACGGGATAATAGTGTACCATGAGAGGAAGCTGCCGCAGTGGTACATGCCCTTCAATTCCTGAACTGTTTCCCAGCGGCATCTGTTTACATCGTAGATATCAACTACTTAGTACCCCCGATGTGCAAGTTCTCTCATTTTTACATGAGGGCTGCGTTCCAATTGGAGGTACTGATTATTCCACGATGATTTTCCCCAATATTTGAGTACCAGATGGGTTGCAGAGATCTAACAATTTCAAGCAGACGCTGCATCTTCGGACCAGAGTGGAGTACAATATATTTGTTCTGGCAAGCTGCCATCGCAGTGAAAAATTTACAATTGTTCGGTAACAAAAAGATCTTCTCTGACTAAATATTACCATTTGCTTTTGGCATCTGGATCTAGAAGTTTTCTCACCCATGCCAGCTTTAGACCCCAGATTGACATCCTGGCATCGGCATCGGATATCGGGCATCTTTAAGCCCCCTAGTTCGTATGTGTTCTTGAGGGTTGAGCGTGTAATTTTATCACTTTTCCTCGGACAATTTAAAGATAATGCGCTCAATTTGCTGCACGCGCCTGTCAGTTGGTTTTTTCTCGCTAAGACTGAGATGATGTACGTCAGCTGTGATAAAACTTCTGATTTTAATACATGGACTTTACCATATGCGGTCGGTCCTTGAGCTAGCGATGGATTTAGCGCCGTCTTCAGCTGTCCAAATGTATGTTCACAATTTGACTTCACTACACTGTTCAGGTAGGCATTGTGCTATGCTATTATGGCAATGATGATGAAATGTCGGCAATGAGCTATTACATTTCACAACCAGATGAAGGAATGAATCCGTCAATGCCAGTGCATTGGCGCTCCGTGTTACCTGGGAGCACTGCTTCAGTTGCCGCTTACGGACGTCTCTGCGTATCCAGGGCAGCCTCGTCGGTTGCCCGGCCGTCAGCCCGGCCGCCAGCCACCGCTTAGCCGTGTCGGCAGCCGCGCCGGCAGCCGCGTCGACAACTGCGTCGGCAGCCGCGTTGGCAGCGGCGTCGGCAGCGGCGTCGGCAACTGCGTCGGCAGCCGCGTTGGCAGCCGCGTCGGCAGCCGCGTCGGCAACTGCGTCGACAGCCGCGTTGGCAGCCGCGTCGGCAGCCGCGTCGGCAGCCGCGTCGGCAGCCGCGTTGGCGTTGGCAGCCGCGTTAGCAGCCACGTCGGCAGCCGCGTTGGCAGCCGCGTTGGCAGCCCGGCAGCCGCGCCGCAGCCGCGCCGGCAGCCGCGTCGGCAGCCGCGTTGGCAGCCGCGTCGGCAGCCGCGTCGGCAGCCGCGTCGGCAGCCGCGTCGGCAGCCGCGTCGGCAGCCGCGTCGGCAGCCGCGTCGGCAGCCGCGTCGGCAGCCGCGTCGGCAGCCGCGTCGGCAGCCGCGTCGGCAGCCGCGTCGGCAGCCGCGTCGGCAGCCGCGTCTGCAGCCGCGTCGGCAGCCGCGCCGGCAGCCGCGCCGGCAGCCTCGTGTGTATGTTGTTTAAGTTAGGTATATTGTCATACCACATATCCCAGTCCATCTGTAACTGCTCTGAACTCATCAGTTTCTTCCGTGTCAAGTATCGATGTGAGACGTTAAGCGTTGTTTCATCAACTCTTTGTCAACAGATGTGGAACGAGTTTGGCCTGATAACTGGCCGGGACGGGGTAATGAGGGAGTGCAGCGAGCGATGGACCGATGCAATCGGCAAGGTGCGCAGCGCCATCTCACCAGAATGTTCACCTGGTGTACATGACGGCGCAACACCCCTGACAGGTATAATGTGATGTTCCTCGGATCTCAACGGGTGGCTAGTTCAGGATATCAAGATATTCTGATTTATATATGTGGTGCACCATTAAGAAAACAAAGGCGGACATCTCATTGATCTGAAAAGAGTTCTTTGACAAAATTGGCAGAGGATCAGAACCTCAGAGTTTCTGGAGACCAAAAAGACCGCATTCCCCTCATTTCGGCCAGCGGCCATCGCTTGAAAAATATGGGTGCAGGAACGTTCAGAGTCGAGATAAGTAAGTTCAGAAAACCCTTCACCTTTCAAATCGTAGGAGACATGACGCAACAGTGCACGTTGGGAAATTCTTTCTTGACCGAGTTTGGAGCAAAATTAGATTTCGAGGAGAAGGCCCTGTGCATTGAAGGAAACATGATACCACTAAGGCCACAGCGAAAAACTAGTGAGCAGGCGAACTCGCTAGTTATAACAAAGGACGCATATATATCCCGGCCAACACGGTCGTGGAGTGTCCGGCAGCTGTGAACAGAATACAATTACTGGAACAAATTTGCTATGTGCGGTCACTGGACAACGTGCCACTAATTTCTGAGGAGCCTGGCTTGTTCATAGCCGAAGTGGTGGCTAAACCAGATCGACATAAGCGTTTACCAGAACGAATCGTAAATACCACCACGAGAGATTTCACGTTGTATCTCGAACAAATGATAGCATTCGCTGAGACTATAGACGACTCTGATCTAGAGAACCTGATCGACATGACGCAAGACATCGACCTGACCCCGTCAACCACACCCTCTGACCCGATTGAGCAAGCCCAGCTGTCTCACCTGACTGGAGCTGACAAAGAGAAATTAGAGCAACTGTTACGTGGATACGGTAACCTATTTAATGCGACTGACGCCGACCTCGGCACGACTGGCGTTATACTTATGGCCATAGAGACTGCTGACCACTCACCCATCCGTCAAGCTCCTTACAAAACTCCATTCTCTCAGCGAAAATACGTAGAAGGTCAAATTAAAGTAATGTTAGAAGCAGGAATTATCAAAGAGTCAGACAGTCCGTGGCTGCGCCCATAATTATCGTACGAAAGAAAGACGGTAGTAACCGTTTTGCAGTCGATTACAGAAAATTAAATAGGGTAACTAAGAAAAACATTTATCCACTTCCGCTAACAGAAGACATCCTTGCTTCTCTCGGTGGAGCGAACTTCTTTTCGTCTTTATACTTGAAAGCTCGATACTGGCAAATTCCGATGTCAGAAGAAAGCATCTCGAAAACCGAGTTCACGTGCTTCCTTGGCCTGTGGAATTTTAGAGAAATGTAATTTGGAATCTGCAACGCGCCATAGAAATTCATGGAGCTAATGAACAAGGTGCTGTCAGGAGTTCAGAATCAGTTTGCAACAGTGTACATCGACGACATAATAGTGTATTCGAAAACGTTCGACGACCACTTGATTCATTTGGAGGAAGTCTTTCGCCGTTTGCGCAAAGCAAAATTGAAATTGAAACTTTCGAAGTGTGATTTTCTGAAGAAGGTGGTCCAATACTTAGAACACGTGGTATCAGCTTCTGACATCCAGCCAAACCCAGAGAAGGTCGAATCAATACAACGCATGGCAGCACCAAACACTGTGAAAGGAGTACGTTCGTTTATCGGTATGTGTTTCTATTATAGACGATTTATCCCAGCATTTAGCCAGATTTCAGCGCCACTGATAAACTTGACAATGAAGTATGCGACTTTCGTTTGGACAGATGACTGCGAGAATGCATTTGCAACGTTGAAACAAAAACTAGCCTCTGCGCCCGTGCTAGCCTACTCCGATATCACGAAAGATTACAAATTATACACGAATGCCTCCCAGAATGCGCTTGGAGCCGTGTTAGTGCAAACCCACGGAAACGACAAACGGGTAATACAGTTTTTTGTCGCAACAACTAAACGAAATTCAACGTACATTGCCAATAATCCAATTGGAGGCCTACGCATTCGTTTGGGCCGTTGCCAAATTACGCCAATATCTACTTGGATCCAAATTCACTATTCTTACCGATCACCGACCACTTGCATTCTTGAACTTATCGCAAATGAAAAATCCCATGCTGCAACGATGGGAATCATGCTTTCGGAACACGACTGTGAAGTGGTCTATATTAAAGGTAGCAAAAATGTCGTAGCAGGTCATCTTAGTCGAATGTATGAGACAGAACAAAAAGTAAACGTCATCGAATCCGATCATGTTCCCACGGGTTATTTCCGGAACACCGAGAGCAGAAAACCGGAGGAGGAGCTAAGTAGAGAGGAAAAGTTAAGCGACGTGTTAGTGAAGTGGGAGACATTGAAAAGCTTCAGAAGGCAGACGAGGAAATAGCCAAAATACGAAAAAATCATGAACGACAAGAATCATTCAGATTACAAAGACGTGGTTCTGCATTGCATGGAATTAGATAGGCTCATTTACAAGGTAGGCTGACCAGTGGCTTCAAGGCTAGATAGGCTGACCAGTGGCTTCAACGAGGAGAAGACGTGCGAAACCAGAGCGAAGTAGCCGGTTCTGTTCGCGTTATGGACATGGCGAACGCACATGCGCGTCGCCTACTCCAAGATGCAGTCAACCAAAGACAACATATCACAAATTACTGCACCACACATAATATTCCACTAAGCCTCACTACACTCCTCAACGACGACCATCCAGCACTACACGAACACCTCTTCCACTGTCTCGCTATCACACGTTTAATCGAACTACTGTGAAGAAAAAGAAGTGGAACGGGGAAAAAACGAAAAAAAAACACCTAAGGACAAAAGGAAAACATAAAAACAACTTACGATTAAAAAAGGGGGAAAAATAGAAAAAAGGCACCAATACCCCAAATACTACATGTATTCTAGCAATGTTCCTCAACAATAGCGATGACCCGACCCAGACCCCCCACTACACCTCATACCCCGAATTGGCACCGTCCAGACTGGCAACTCTTCTCGTCTACATCATCTCCGGCCCTCGACCATCTCTACAACTTCCTGGAACTATGATCTACTTAGGTCTACCCAGCTCACTTCAAACTCCAAGACGCTCACAACTCTACTACAGCACCGATCAATAAACCAACCCTCTTCTTCCCTACGTAAAACCTGTATACCTCCACATACCAATACCACCATCAAACACCCGGAAACAGCCGACATCACCACACGGTGGCAGGCTGGCAAAATTCAAGCACACACACACACCCGGTCACCACACGGCATCCGGCTGCAACTCCTCCGAAAGGAGGTGTCCAGGCTGTGATGGGTCGCACCCCGCCACCGACCCCGATTGCCCCAAGTGGGCATACGAGAGGACGGTGTGCCGGTATGCGGCAGCTCACAAGGTGCCACATGCAACAGCACGGCAGCACCAACGCCGCACCACCACCACTGACACTCACACAGCCACAGCTGCACCTCCCCACACCGCACCTACCACCGGGCGAAGATACGCAGCGACGCTCTCCACACCTAAACCCATACCCCCTCCAACACCAGCTCCCACCCGCCCTACCATCCCACCAGCAGCCGGCTCCCAGAACCCGGCACACTCCCTCCTCAACGCTCCGCCGACCCTCGCTTCAACCGCCCACCGATCCCCGACTTCCATGGCGCACCGCCCCTCGACCTCACCGATCACCACTCCTTCCCACGCCACCCCACCCCGGACCTGGCCTCCTCCCACATCAACTCCACTTCAGACCTGGCCGTTATCCACATCCCCTTCACCCTCGACCCGGCCTCCTCCCACACCCTTTTCACCGCAGGCCCGGCTTCCCACGTCCACCCCACCGAGGACTGGGCCTCTTTCCCTCCCCACCCCATCTCAGACCTGGCCCATGCCCACCACCATCCCACCTCAGGCACGGCCTCCCATATCCACCCCGCATCATCCCCCTTCCAAGACCCATCAGACCCAGACCCGGTTTCAATCCCATCCACCACCGGTACCCACCCATACCCACGGGACCTGGCCGTACCCCTTCGCGTCACCGCCTCCAACCGGCCAGGGCCCACCTCGCCACCCTGAAGCCTTCCCTCCACTGCCTCCTCAAGGGCCTCGGCCCCTACCACACCCATCCGGCCGGCCCAAACCAAGGCCTAGAACCAAGGCCACCACAATATCCACCAGACCATCCGCAAGTCCACGGCCACCATCTCCTGCCAAACCGAACCCCCACCACCTCCTGCACACCCACCCAAACCCACTCCAAAACCTCGTCTGAGGCCAGCACTTAGACTGAACTTACCCATCTTGCCAAGCAAGTCGAACCCACAACTCCAGACCAACGAATCCCGCCCGAACCCACCGCGCCTCCCAAGCGCAAATCCCGCCGCCACTCCACCCAATCACCTCCCAGAACCCAAGTGCGACCAGGCCCAGGCGGCCACCCATGCCTGGGTCACCACCCAACCTTCTTTCCGTTCACCAGTTCAACCTTCTTGCCCAACTCGACACCGACACCACCCCAGTATAGGAACACCAATAGCCACTAGACACGTTCGGCAATGGGACTTTTCCTGCAGTGGAACACCGGTGGCCTTCCAGGCAAGTTCATATAATTAAAATCTGAATTCTTGCAACAGACACCATTACTAGCTGCGCTCCAAGAAACTCACTTTCGAGATTCTGACTTCACTTGGAGCAAAATACCAGATTACACTTGGCACGTCGACAACGTAAACGGCTCACATAGAAAATGGGGCGCAGCCATACTCACTGCAAACAGCATACCTCATCGTCGAGTAACATTAAATACTCCCCTGAATTGCGTAGCAGTCCGCCTCAATATTTCCAATTATCAAACCACAGTCATCTCACTATACATCTTGCCGTCAGCTGAAACCCCCACACCACAGGAGCTGAGCGACTTGCTGCTTCAGACCCCTACACCAGTTCTCATTATGGGATAATTTAATGCTAAATACCCCTCCTGAGAAAGCGACTAGACTGACGCTAGATGGCGCGAAATTCATCAGTTTATTTCTGACCACAACTTAACGGTACTTCTTAAAACACTGGGGCCGCCACCCACTACAACCCGACCTTAGGAGCATCGGACAGTTGCATTGACTTAACGTGCTGCTCCCAACGACTTAGCTCACTATTTGACTGGCCACTTTCAGACGTTCCCGGGCTGAGCGACCACTACCCAATCACAATTAGGCTCAGCACGGACGCTATCCACCACACTACGCCATTTAGACCATCTTGGAACTTGAAAAGAGCGGACTGGGCTAAATTGGAGGAACAGGTGGACCTCAACCTAGCAACTTCAAAGACCAGTAAGATCGAGACAATCATAACTGCCATCAGCTCAGCAGCACGAGACTCGGTCCCAAAAAGTAACAAACCTAGGAAAAGGGCATTTACGTCGTGGTGGACCCCGGACTGTCAAAGGGCAATCACCGCACGGCGCCGTGCCCACAAACAACTATAAAGATGCGTGTGCGAAGCACACCTATCAGCATACAGACAATCTCAAAAACGCTGCCGGTGCACAATTCGAACAGCACGCCAAAACTGTTGGCTGTCTTTCGCCTCTCAATTCAATAGGTTCACCCCTACCAGTGTATTGGAGTTGAAGTAAATTAAAGGAATGACTCCATTCCGACTATTTTTTCCAAATGAGGAGTGACTCCAATTCCGACTCCTCTTCCTCACAAAGTGGAATGACTCCAAATTCCGGGTCATGCCAAAAAGGAGTTAAAATCCGACTCCTAATTCCTCTTTGATAAGACAGCCCTATTTCCGGGTGAAAAAAAGAGTAAAATCAAACTCCTTAATTCCTTTTCATTCCGTCCTTTTTAATTTTATACACAGCCCAGCATGTTTAATATATGTATAACGCCGGATGATTTGCTCGCCATATCCTGGTCAGAAATCCGAAGAAACAACTACCAGGTGCAAGGCGATGTGTCCGGTTACCAGGTCTGTCCCAGGAGTCTCGCCGTGGTGTCGTGTCTCTCATATGTAACAAATCCCATAGTTGGCGAGGACCGGCTCGGCCGCCGCCCTCGCTCGTAAGGATTTGGTGCCGTCCCCGGGTTCACGATTAATTGGTGGGGGCGAACGGTCTAGGGCCAGGTCTGGCCCCTCAAATGAAGTTGCCGCCGGACAGGGCCCCGACTCGCTGTCTCAAGCCGCCACAAGTCCAGTGATTTTGGCGCAGCTGTTGTTTTCGTGTCCGGCGTGAAAAAAAAATCATGGTTTTAATCACAACCAGGGGCGCAGCCACGGGGATGGCCAAGGGGACATTGGCCCCTCCCTTACGGCCGATAGTTTACCATTTTGCCATTGAAACTGCCCATCATCCAAAGTTGGCCTCCTCCTTCGGCACTAATAGCTGGCCCCCTCCTTCAGAAAATCCTGGCTGCATCTCTGATCACAATGCACAACGATATAATAACTATAAAGTGACCCAAAATATACAAACCATTCTGGAAACCACCTGACCTGTATTCGGTTACGCAGACGGACACATGACGTTTTACCGGGTATTACGCTTCACAAACACCAGTCGTTCCAGCATAGCGGGCTTTAGCCGATTTCTCCTGGCACGGCAGATGTCGCCAGCTGTTGAGAACAGACGCTCGGCCGGCGCACTCGAGGCCGGTAGGGCGAAGATTGCCCTGGCAGCCTCTGACAGTTTGGGGTAGACATCACGCCTATCTTTCCAGAACGACAAAGGGTCACACGTGCCGTCCAGCCGCTCCGCCTCTCTTACATATCGGTCCATCTGGTCGTCCACCTGGTCATTGCGGCACGTGGTCATCGGTGTGCTCTTACGCTTTCGTTTCAAGTATGAGAACAGGCCAGGGCCCCTCTCGTTCTGATCTGTGTTCGCCACTTCTTCGTCTTCGCATGTCGAGGGTGAGGCAGTCTCCACCACCTTCAGCACCTTCTTCACAGTCCGCTTGCACACGCTCCTGATTTGAGTCTCCTCATCACTGTCCAGCCAAGTGCACCCAAAGTTTGGGTCCAAAAAGGCCGCGGATACCAGCAAAGGATCGTCCATCAGGCCGTCAAACCTCTTGTGTACGCTCTGACTGAGAGCCTTCACTGTCTTCTTCGTTGACACTACACTGTCTTCAAATTCACTCAGGACACCATGCATGCTTTTGATGGCTGGTATGACTTTACTGCTGGTACAGACGTCGGCTTCGAACAGTGCGGTGGCCTCCTGGAATGGCTCCAGAATTGAAATGATCTCACCTATCATGTCCAGCTCATGCTTCGTCATCTTGATGTTGCCCTTCGTGCATGCCTGCAATCTGTTTTGGATCGACGGATGTTTGATGACGACAGAGTGGAATTTCTTAAGCATTTTCCACTGAGCATTCCAGTGGGTCGCATTTGCGACATTAAACCGTGTTCCGGATTCTGCCAGCAGGAGTTCAGCGTCCGAGACGCTGTGCCTGGTGGATGAGACGATTTTGGACGCCTTCCTGATGACGTTATCCACCACCGAGTCCACTTCCCGCTTCAGGCCGTCCTTCACACACAGTTGTAGCGTGTGACATGCACAGCCCGACTGCAGTGTGACGTTCTTCAGAGTCATCTGGAGGTCGCCATCACAGTACAGACCGGACACATCGTGATCCTCGTGGTCGGTCGGCTCTAGCTCGTCCCAGTCATCCCCAATGTTGGAGTCAAAGCCTGGCACGGTCTGCGCAAATGCCTTCAGCATGTTCGATGCGTTGTCTGTTACTACCCGGTTCACCTTTCCCTCCAGTTCCCACTCAGCGATTAGCTCAGAGTACTCGGTCCAAATTTTGTCGCTCGTGTGCGAACCGTGGATCACTCTGCATGCCAAATATAACATTTTGGCCACGAACTCCGGCGTCACTACACTGGCCGTCAACCCCATGTACGCTGTCAATGTGCGGCTTGTCCATATATCCATGGTCAGACCCACGGAATCAACAGACCTAAGCACTGCACTGATTTCCCTTTTGATCTTGTCAACTCGTCTTGGTATGAGTGTGTCTGTCATCTTCTCATATGACGGTACTTTGTATGCTGGGGCAGCGACCTGTAACAAAGCAATTGTAGGCCGTCAAACAATGCCTTTGTATAGTGGAATTTAAAAAAGTGCTGGTTTGATCCATTTTCGGCGTCAAAATTTAACCTGAAAGGAAATTTAATGACCAAAGTTCAGAAATGTTGAAAATGTTAAAAACTTTTTACACTTATTTTTTATAACATTTTTGGAAGCCCAAACTAGCTATGCCCCAGCTTTTGGCCCTAACCGCCATATTATAGTTTCCAGCCGCGGCGTATTCCGGGGGGCAAGGGTCGCAACTGCCCCCGGTCGAAAAGTCCCGGGGGCGAACCGATGCATTTTGCCCACCGGGATCTCCTATTTGTCCCCTCCCAGTTTCCCCAACCCCAGCATGTTGTCAGCCTTAATTTTTGCATCGGGAACTGTGAAATTTTCTCAGGAAGGATAAGTTGTAACAATTTGGCAGCATACGTACTGCGGTCAAAACGACATGAAATTTCGGCGGGCACACACATCTGCGATTGAACATAGTGTCAAATTTTATCGCTCGCATTTCGCAACCTGCCGACACCCCCCCCCTTTCACCACACTCTCAGATCTGCTTTGGCCCCCGCTCGAAATTGGAATCTGCCGCGGCTGATAGTTTCTCTAACTGTTATTGTGCTAAGTGTCAGAACAGTGCAAGTGTGGTGGGATATGGAGTCTACCAGATCTTAGGCAATATTTAGCCTACTTTCATATATATCTAAAACACACCTCTACAAACA
Organism: Ashinkailepas kermadecensis; assembly: GCA_034440615.1. Lineage (NCBI taxonomy): Eukaryota > Metazoa > Arthropoda > Thecostraca > Neolepadidae > Ashinkailepas > Ashinkailepas kermadecensis. The sequence continues at coordinate 32,270 of JAOTOM010001763.1, read as the reverse complement.
GTTCGTACCAAAACGTGCTTAGTGTTATATACATAAATTTTCTTTTAACACGCGCACGTCCGGCGGTCCGCGCCAAATACGCCGGTCCGGGGGGGGGGGCAGATGTCTGCCCCCCCTAAGATCTCCAGAACTATGTTAGGTAGCGACAAATAGAAATCGGCGTTGGATAGCTTGTGACACGCTCTATCGAAAGTATTTCGGTCATTTTTCCGCTCTGACCAATATTAAGGGCACCAGAGGTCAAAGAAGGTCAAATGGGCTACTACGGGATGGGGTGGTTTTTGGCGAATAACATTTGAGTAAATAAAGATAGAGCAATGAAACCTGCACCATTGTGATTGTCTGGTTGAGACGCTTTGAATGATATATCACATGACCCAGTTAGATCAACATTTGGCCTTGACCTCTGGTCAAGGTCAAATATTGACCTAACCAGGTCATGTTGCATATCATTCCACGCGTCCCGATCAGACAATCATAATGGAAGTAGAATCGTGTTTCTACCTCAATTCTGTCAAAAGTTATTGAGGGAAATGCTTACGTGACCCTAATTGGTCTTTGGTGACCTAGTCAAGGTCACCGATCTAAACGTTGAGTTCGATGGTTGAAAGTGGCCCAAAACTCAGTGACATGGGCAATATAAATCAAATTGGACCACTTTCTGCGAAATTATACAGGTTTTGTTTTCCTCCATAGGTTTATAATGGGGTGGCCACAATTCTGACCTGACCTTAGGTCACTGATAATAAAATTATATGGTATTACGATTGTAGTCCCTGATGACCTTATGACACCCTATAAGTTTCATCTTGATCGTACCAACACTGTGACAGTGGCAACACCCGGAACTCCGAGGGATGTTGGGTTACTTCGCCTGACCTGGTAACCTGACCTGAGATGACCCAAGGGCAAAAATTTCTGAGGATATGCGGAAAAGACTGATGAGCAGCCATACGAGGTTTGGCGTTGCTAATCAAGATAGTATGGCGGAAAATTAGGAAAACCCGCAGAGGGGGGCAGATATCTGCCCCCCCCCCCCGGACGTGCGCGTGTTAAATAAATACTTTACCAATACTGTTTTTCAATGCGTAATTCGTGTTTTTTTTTGCAGTCAACAAGCATGGCTAGAAAACTGAGTCCTAAGTAGGAATTGTGTATTTTAGGGCACATCAACGCTCATCCATATTCGTGAAGAAAAAAAAACTCCACTTGGGCCCATACGAAGCTTCAAGAATGCAAACGTTCCATGGAACACATCAAACCAGGGCCTCTGCTAAGATGTTAAGTGGGGGAAAATCCTCCTAAGTGTCACGAAATTCCCTAGTGTAATTGGAAATCCCCCAGTGAAAGGGGTTTTCAAGTGAGATAAAAATATGCTGGTGATATATCATAGTAGGACGCGAAAAGTTAGAGTGCAACACCCCCCCCCCCCCGGAAGCTGAAGCTGGTTAAGAGCATGGTCACCTGTTAGACAAATGACATCCTGGCCCTTCACAAAACTTACATATATTAGATACACCGGGGTGAAACCATCCCCCCCCGTGAAAATTAAAAAATCCTTATAGGACGCCCTGCATCCAACCCATGACCCATAATCAGACATGTACCTGGATGAGGATCGTACAAAAAAGATCAAGGTCGCAAAATATATAGACATACTTTTTAAAAGATCCAAGATCCCTCGACGAGTTAAAAAGATCCCAGATCTCAGAAGATCCTTCGAGAAACACAAATTATCCAGGATCCCAAAAATCGACAATAAAGGGATCGATGGATCCGATCCCGGCTTTTTATTCTGGTATATGTCTGCCCATGCCTTACCTGGAGCAGGTTCTTGAAAGCGGATGATGTGACCTGAGTTATTGGCAGCTGGTCACAGCAGATAAGTGTGACGATGGCTTCGTCTAACTGCGCTTCCTTGGAACATTTTGTGCGCTCCGGCTGCAGCGCCCTTTTATCATACAACTTTTCATGGGCCGCCAGCTGAGATGTATGTTTTCGGCGCAGATGACGCTTAAAATTGGAACTCACTGATATCTTCCCTCGGATAGCGGCATGGCACAATTTGCAGGTATAGGTGACGATTTCGCCCTCCACATGCCGTCCGGTGAAGAAAGCATCCAATACTGATACTGATGGCGTCAGGGCAGAACTTGGGCCGCCACCAGCTTCATTTACACCCTGGGTTACGGCCGAAGGAAGGCAGGGATCAGGATCGTCCACATGGACATCTTCTGAGTCTGAGGCTGTCTTAAAAAAGGCGTCCAAAGGGCCGGTCTTCTTCCCGTAGCCAGACATCTTCACACACCGCACTGTCTCGCCCTCGCCGCTGTCATGCACGCGCATGCCACCCGCACGCCACTACTGGTTGCCATGACAACAGCGGCATCTGGCGCCCTCGTGCGCTCACGCAGAGCCGGAAAATCCGAACGTCGGTGGTGACCGGAAGTGTATTTGGTGCGAATCAGTGATTCCCACGCCAGCATAATAGCCAAAACGGGTTTTCGCGCCCTAAAGTCCCAATAATAATAATAATGATTCCCAAGCCAGGGGTACCACATTAGGGATGGTGGGGCCGTTTGCAGTGGGATCGCGAGCTGCTGTCAAGTTGAATTTGACACAAAGTGTATACGCCAACTAAGCAGCCGCGGCGGAATCTCGTTTGGCCAGGGGACAAAACTCGTTTTAGACTCAATGTTTACCATACAACATATCACTGTCCAGTGATACCGTGCTCCTGTACCGGCGCACGTACGCACGCCGGGTCCAAACCTTGTCTCCAATTTCAGACGTGTCAGGGTCGGGTCAAGCCTGGTTCCATAAATGTTACCAAATTGATGCCTCTGCCACACATTTAAACACTACCGATAACCAATTATTGTGCGCAGTAAATGGGGAAAAATGTACCTGGAATTGGCATGAAATTTAACTCCTTAATTCCAATTCCTTTGCTAAAATAGGAGTCACTCCAATTCCTGCTGGACGATCCTGGAGTGACTCCAACTCCAACTCCTCTGAGCAAAAATGGCGGAGTCATTCCGGAGTCATTCCAACTCCAGCAACTCCAACTCCAATACACTGACCCCTACCGGCAGAATCTTGGACCTGATGACGCGTTTCAACATGAAACGCCCAACACTAGGCCCCTTCCCCCAGCTGACGGTGAGCGGACAGCATATCGCTGACCACAAGTCGTAGACGACTTTAAACTACACTACTCCAGTGTATCTGGCAACAGCAACTACGACATCACTATAGTAAGCGCTCTAGACGCCCTTGCCTTCAAAATTTTATATCTAGCAATAGAGAAATCTACAATCAGTCATCTACTATGCACAAATTACACCTTGCCATCAGCAAGTGTGGAAACACGTTGTTTGGGCTGGATGACATCCATTACCAGTTTCTTAAGCGTCTTAGCAAAAATTCCCTAGCATACCTACTAGCGGCCATAAATGAACTGTACCAAAGCGACACCTTACCCGCATCCTGGCCGGAGAGCGTAGTCATTCCATTGCCAAAGCCGCACAAATATCAATCCACCCCAAAAGGTTATAGACCCATCTCATTTACTAGCCGTGCTAGCAAGTTGGTCGAGCGCAAGGTCAACACACGATTGTGGCAATTTCTGGAACACAACGACCTGCTCGACGAATTTCAGTGCGGCTTCCAGCGTCAAAAATCAACTACAGATAATCTCATTAAATTAGTGCATGACATCAAAAGTGGTATATGCATCAAACGCACAACAATAGCTGCCTACTTAGATATCACTGCCGCATTCGACCGAGTACACAAGCCCGCACTGACACACAAACTCTACAAGATAGGCCTACGCGGACACATGGCACACTTCATTCTCAACTTCCTCAAAGACAGGACCCTTAACACGCGCACTGGAGGGGGGGGGGCGAAATCCGCCCACCCCTCCGATTTTTGGTACATAACTCCAGGTTTTACCAGTATATATACGCCATTTTTGGGTATACCTGCTTAGAAATGTCCGGCGCGTCATTTAAAGCAAGAAAAAACTGATTTTTTGTTTTCTCGAGTAAGATGCCTTAAAGTCTGTAAAGTCTTAAAGGTGTAGGCAAGTGGAGATTTACGTTAAGGAATTTTACGTTATAGTTTGCGTGATATTTTAGGTACTGAAGGCGAGGGTCTGGGTTGGGGCATTCAGACATCTGCCTGATGTCTAAATGGTTTAGTTTTACTTTACTTTACTTTACTTTACTTTACAAATTACTTTACAAAATAATTCGTAGTTTGGGTGGGGGTGGGGGTGTTTGAGAGTAGCGAGAAGTTGATTTTGCCAGGGTGCCGGCTTTAGCCTACTCTTATCGAAGAGCACCGAGGGATCTTTACCGTGCGAACAAGGAGGTAATTGTCCACACCGCATAGACAGACATGTAACGTACCCGCTTTAAAGGCGTCGCAAATGACCTTTATGACCCGGCACGCCTAATAAATCACTCTCCCTCCCCCTTTTCCGAGCCTCGGTACATTTCTTCATTGCCATATGCGATTTCCGGGGTCACGGAGCAATTGATGAGCTGCTCCCATAGGGTGAGCTGTTGTTCCCCATGAGGTGAGCTGCTCCCTATGGGGTGAGCTGTTTCCCATGGGCTGCGCTGCTCCCTATGGGGTGAGCTACTACCCATGGGCTGAACTGCTCCCCGTGGGATGAGCAGCTCCCCTTCTCCGTTGGTGTGCGATATTGTAGAAAATGTAAATTAATATCTCGACGTTTCGCTAAATTTGACATATCAGTTAAACTTAGATATCATTTCAATCTTCATTCCTGAACACCATGAATGTCTTCAGGGCGCACATACACCTAGTCCTTTGTGGATGTCCGTAGCTTGGATGGTAGTATATCGATGGTCGTCATCCAACTAATTACATGCCTTGCACGCCGGGGATGCCCACCAAGCAGCAATTCGGCCAGGTGACAGAGGATTGTAATTGCCAAGCAGCAGTTCGGCCAACCGACGTCGATTGTAACCGCGCGGCACCTCCTGGATTTCGAAGATCGCAGATGACAAATTTAACGGACTACTTCCGAAATTGAACGTGAATTCGACGTGCTCGTAGATTCACAAAATGTAGCACCAGCTACACTACCGCGGCGCATGCCGCACTAAAGCAATCTGAAGCAAAAACGCCGGGCAGGGTGAGATTCATCCTCCCTCACCAGAGCGCTTGAAGGTTGAGACATGTTTTGTAAGTAAATTACATAATAGCCTTGGTGTCGGTTGTCACGCATCATTGCATTATGAGCACATAATATTTGTCCAGGTCATTGTCGGGCCGAACCTGAGGTTGTAGGCAAGCCTCAGAAAACCTGAGGCTGTAGGCACGCCATTCACACATACTGCATAGCGCGATAGCATATTGGATAAACAAAGTACGATCGGGCCGTTCTCACTCTCCAAAATGCACCCACAGGGGCAAAGTACAATAATGCAGCATACAATAATGCAGCTTATCCCGGAAGCGTTGGCCTGACATTTTCCAGGGAGTGCTAGAGTAGAGCGACGGCTTATATTGATCCGTTGAGGCAGAGCTTCGTTGTGAGCGCCGCACGTCGTTCTGCCGTGCGTGGTCTAGACACTGCGGGTTCAGTTGCCATGAGATCACCTATTTGTGTATGATACTGCATCAGCCGGAACAGTGCATCAGTGGCATCAGCGGTATTATCCGGTATTTCAGTGATACTCCAGATGTATTCATATTGTGCTGCACAAGTTGCTGTTGGCTGGCATATTGGGATAACACAAAATGATGATAATGGTCATGGAGGAATGAAGGTTACCAAGTAGGAAGAAGTTCAAGCAAGGAAAATAATAGCTTATCATGACTCGTGTACATACATGCCAGAAGTGATCGGAGCAAAAGTGGAGAACTGCATGCATATATGTTGTCTGAAAATCCATATTCGGTATACATAGCTGAGGCATGGGTTAATGAAAGCATTTTCGGAGATAACTTACAAGCATTTGAATTCACAGGATCCAGCATACAAACTCATCAAAGGAAGTCAAGTATAGGCTGCACAATCGTAAGTTGCACGGTCCTGCATGAATCAACGAAGGTGATGATATAGCGGTTTGGGGAATGCGCATCCTATTAGCTTGACTATCACTAGCGTGTGGTGTTAAGCAGGAAGTTCGAGTTCACTATCGCGTAGTCTGGGTTACGCAATTCATTTACCATGCGATTCTGCAATTTCTGCAACTTCGACAAGAAACCACCAAACTTCTTTGTTGCCAGGCGCTCGCACGCCGAGCTGGCATCTCTCCTTCGGCTTATGCCGTCCCAAATTGTCACTACTACCACCACCACTAAAACAACTACAACACCAACACTTCCACCACTACGATTACCACCACGACCACCACCAACACCGTCACGACCACTACGACTACTATCACCACCATCATCATCGCCACCACCACGACCACCATGCGGCCGTGGCTGGAATACGACGTTGGATGGGGTCAGTTGGTGGATGCACAACTGCGGTCACGTGTCTTGCCTTTTAGGAGGTCCTGGTCCCTGAGTGGTCGCACGGGCTGTTGATGTCGGACGAACGGCCTGCCATCGTGCGCGATCGCGTCCGCACACGGCCGGCAGGACAATGGCCGCGTCCCAGCACGGACGAGACCAATCACAGCTGACGTGCCACAACATCGGCAGCCGTCTCCACAAACGCCGAAATGCGGCTCGCCAATGCATACAAAGAAGAGCACACCGGAACGGAGTGGGGTCTTGCCTGACTACAGTGAGTCACCACACAGTGGTCAACGGACGGTCACTCGGCGGTGGTCGAGGGATGCTCGTGCGCCTGTCAAGCGATCCACCGCCTCACTGACCGATGATTGTTCTCTGAACTATATCTTGCAACACCCAGCTGAAAGCTCATGAGAATTGCTTGTTAGACATACATATTACCGCCAAAACCATGCCCGTAGAGTCCCCCCGGTGGTGTGTGTTTACCGATAATATTCACGGAAACGCGTGGCATCAAACTTGCGACTCAACGCCAACGGATAAAAAGTTAAAATATATACTAAAGTTCACCCTGACAATCAATCAGGTTACCAAGCTAGAATCACTCGGGTCAAAACCAACCAGAAGGGGAGGGGGGGGGGGGTACTGGAGGCATGCGCTCCCTCCCATGGAAAGGTGACGCCCATCCAGCCGGTTAGGCCCTTCCTGTAACGCTCGGGTACACGCCTGCCCCCCACCCCGCCGAACGGATTTTCTTATCAACAAAAGTCGCTCCTTTAAAAGGGAAAGGTGTCCTTTTGAAACAAAAGAGAGCTAGAGTGCGAGAGTGCACCCCCCTCCCCTTCTGCTCAATGATTTTTGAGGAAATGTGCCTCGCCATGATAAATCCTCGAATCCGCGCCTGATATATATGTTTGACTTGTTCTTTCTTCAATGGCAAGAATTTAAGATACTCGTTCGCGCCGATGGGTGTGCTGAACGGATTTCCACTCAACACCGGACATTCGAACTGGGCTCTGCGGGGATATTATGACGGAAGAGCCTGGTCCATTGGCGATGCGGGGCCAACAGGGTAAACGTTGGGCCAACCAAGCTCCAACCACCAGTAATACGGCGGCATGAGTAATACCCATCCCAGGAGCTGTTCCTCTACCCCAATGAGGGACGGATACACGATTTTTTTTATTCTTCAAAATATATCCCTTCATAGACATTCGCAGTGGCGCCCCAAGGAGAAAATAGTTTCCCTCCAGACGAACGCTCACGTTAAATTTCTGGATCCACCCCTGCCTCCACTAATAATGTTCTACTGGGAGCCTGTTCCAAGTGCTGCCTGAGTGACAACACATAAACATTAAGCGACCATCCTGACTGCTCCGTGAGATCGGCTACACCTTCTTCAATAAAACACTATAAATAGAATATAGACAATCGGACGTCCGGTGTACTTTCCATATCTGCCTCTCCCAAGGTCATATGCTACCGTTCAATATGAAATGCACAACGGCTTGTGATCGGAAAATTTGCCACAAACCTAAAAATGAGCTTTCATCGTGAAATAATAAAACATTTCTAAGACATCCTGAATGCCCTCTTTCAGCATTGGCACTCATACTTTCCAAATGGCATTTGAGCTGAAACGTCCAATAATCAGTAAATGGTATCTTGAAAGTTCATGCAACTTAGATGAGAACACTCTCTTTGTCTACTTATTTATTAACAATGTTCATACTCATATCTGGAACAGACAGGTCACGTTACGGGCACGTATCATTACCATCTATCCCCCCCTAAGTCTGCGCGCCGATAATGGGCATGCTAGCCGTAGACTGATGAAACATAATGTAAAGTTGCAACTTAAGCCTGAGGAACACAATTGACGGGACGGCGAGATAGCTACATAGATGCCGACACAGGTACGGATTCGAGATTCGCGCACGCATCCGAAGGAAGTGCACGGATAAACCGTTATGGACGGCGGCCAAAACAGAACGAGGTACGCTTGAATCTCAGTCCTTCGCAAATTGCACTGACATACAGTCAAATACACGATGAACTGAACTCGATACGCGGTGAACTCATTACATCTCAAAGTCGCGACACCAGGCCGGCCGGCAAGTTGCACGAGTCGAGCGTCGAGTTGCCGGTGGCGCGGGAGATGGGTCGGGTGCTGGCGCGGGAGATGGGCCAGGTGCTCGCGGTGGACCCGGTGTTGGCGGCGCGAGTGGCGAGACCGGCGCTGAAGCAGGATATCTCGGCGTCGAGGCCGTGCGCTCTGGTGAGAGGTCGCTCCGCGTTGGTGGTCTCAAAGATGCGCAGGCGGGGCCAGCCGGAGGGTCGCAAGTTGGTGGAGGACAGCCCACATCAGCATCAGGAGCGCAGATGGGCGGTGGTGTCGGGGGCCGCATCGGGGTCGTGGCCAGGCGTTGGAGTTGTGACGAGGTCAGACGCTGATTACAGGCGATCGATCGGGTCGTCGTCGATGGGGATATAGGCTGGGATGATGGAGTTGCGGAGGAATTTTCTGTTCCTCAGTGTGACCCGTCCGGAGCCATTGACTCGTATGGCGTATTAATCGTGTTGTCTGACCTCTATGACGAGGCCAGTTGTGTCCCATTTGAGTGGTTCGGAACCGATTCAGTTTTGGAGTCGGACGCGGTCGCCGACCGCAAGCGGAGGGAGGCGCCGGGTGTGCTCCGACCAGCGCTTCGCGTCCCGCATTTGTCTGTTCCGCAGGGCGTCTTCTCGGGTAGGCCAGTGTGCCGCGCCAGATGGCATGTGGCTGATAGCGACCGGGAAGGATGGGGATGAAATCCAGGATGGGTCGGCCGATGATGCACATCGCCGGGGACAGCTTGGTGTCCCTGTTAGGCGTCTTCCGGTATTGGAGCATCGCACGCTGGAAGGCATCGGTGTCCAGGTCGCCATTGGCGGCGGTGTCGTCGGTGATAAGCCGTTTGACCGTCTTCACGCCAACTTCGGCCCGGCAGTTGCTGTGTCGGAATGCCAACGAAGAGAGCCGGTGGTGGACGCCCCAGTGTCGGAGGAATTGGCGGGTAGTGTTTGAAGTGAACTCTGGGCCGCCATCAGAGGCTAACTCGTCGGGAATTCCGAAAGTGACAAATGTGTGTCGGAGACAGGTCACAAGCCCAGCCGCGCCAGAGGACGAACGCTCGACGATGGGCCAGTTCGAGTAACGATCGATGATGACCAGGTAGTTGTAGCCGACAGCGTATCATAACCTCCACAGATCATAACCTCCACAGTTCATAACCTCCACAAATTCAATATACCCGAAGCGCTCGTAACCTCCACAGGTCATAACCTCCACAGCTCACAACCTCCACAACTACGAAGCGCTCATAACCTCCACAGCTCACAACCTCCACAAGTCCGCAGCGTTCATAACCTCCACAGGTCATAACCTCCACAACTCCAAGCGGTCGTAACCTCCACAGCTCACAACCTCCACAAGTCCGCAGCGTTCATAACCTCCACAGGTCATAACCTCCACAACTCCAAGCGGTCGTAACCTCCACAGCTCGTAACCTCCACAACTGCGAAGCGTTCATAACCTCCACAGCTCGCAACCTCCACAGATTCAAGAACTCCACTATTTTCTAGAAGCATCACTTCAGATAGCTATCGCTAGGTAGCAGCACGGCATAGGTCTTATAACAACGGATATTGAATGAATGTCATGCGATTGAACGTTGAAGTATAGATCACAATATTTCTCACTAGATGGCAGGATGTGTCATTGAATATGCGTGTGGTGTGCGCACATTGTTAGTTTTCCAGACCTCGGCAACCGGCTGTCGTCTCGTGGGAAGCTGATATGCGGCGCAGTGGCGGATGCATAGCACGAACACACTGCTCAGACCGGTTTGTATCAGATTTCATGGCTAGCTTAAAATGTTCATTACATTGCGATTCTAACGCAATACTTGCATTTTTCGACTGGAATATGCCGGCTAGTCGTACCCTGGTAACGCCATTGATCAGCTGTCTGGGGAAGGGACGGAGAAAACGCAGCGTCCGTGGCGCGAAAGTTGACGGATTTCTCACTAGATGGCAGGATGTGTCATTGAATACGCGTGTGGTGTGCGCGCATTGTTAGCTTTCCAGAACTCGGGAACCGGCTGTCGTCCCGTGGGAAGCTGATATGCGGTGCAGTGGCGGATGATAGCACGAACACACCGCTCAGACCTGTTTGTATCAGATTTCATGGCTAGCTTAAAATGTTCATTACATGGTGATTCTCACGCATACTTGCATTTTTCGACCGCAATATGTCGGCTAGTCGTACCCTGGTAATAGTCGTACCCTGGAGGGCTGCCCATTGCCATATCTCGAAAGAACGATCACCTGTCAGACCTCCCTCCGGTCTGACACCTGATCCCCCTCGCGCCGGTTCGGCGGTCGGTGGGTGCCATGTTCCGTGGCGTGGTGGCTGTCGGTAGTACCGGGCTGCCTGCAGGCATGCCATTGACCAGCACGGCGTTAACACGCGCACTGGACGGGGGGCGAAATCCGCCCACCCGTCTGGTTTTTCGTACATAAATGCAGATTTTACCGGTCGATATACGTGATTTTCTGCGTACCTGCTTAGAAATGACCGGCGCGTCGTTCAAGGAAATGGAAGAAAAGAAAAATGGAAATCGGGCGAAAAGTTTTCAAGTTTCCGAACCACCTTTCCGAACCCTCAAGGAAAAAATTACTCATGTATTACTCATGTGCGATTATTTTTGCGTACATCTAAAGCACCTCGGATTAATCAGCTCAGCAGTGGTGAAATTCTGCAGAATGCAGCCACGCTTTATGTCTTGCTACACTTTATGCGATAAAATGAAAAGCTATTTTCGCTATTTTCGTATAGTATCATTTCATTTTGTGGTCGGAAATTGGAGCTGAAGTTCAGATATTTCCTGTTTTAATTTTGTCTTGTAGTTATAGTGTCGTATGCGTAAACTTATGTGTGTGGTTCCGCAAAAAAATTGACATAATCCAGTAGCATGGCACTACACATAGGGTTATATTCCGATCATAATGCTCGATGTTTCGGCTTTCATGTAGCAGGATAATAGTCGTAGACAAGCTTACGCATGTACGCTAGATAGTTTTAAACACGGTGCGACAGCCTGGGGAATGTTTGTTAAGGGTGGATTGCGGTAAAATAGTGCGTGCACACAGTGGCTCTGACATGTCATTTTAATTTGGGTTGGGGGATAGCAAAGGCGATCCCAAAAACCTGCTTGAGATGCAACCCAGAAAAATATGCAGAAATTCCATTTTATTTTCGGGTTTACATTGTCACGTATGCGGGGCAAGATTTCATATATTACAGTGAGGCATTGGACAAATAATAACTTATGTCAGTTGTTGAAGAAAACAATTAAATTTACATTTTGCGCATGGCGTCCCAAATCAAACCTGGTGGCCAAGAGCGGGAGCTGGCCACAGTCGATCCGTGATTCCAACATCATTGGACACTTAAATTTAACCAGGGCGCGTAGCCCTCCAGTAGAGGTTGGCATTCCGAGGAAGAGCGTCAGGACCATCCCTGGGTTCGTTGAACCCTCATTGAACCATCTGTGGAAAATTTTGCTCTACAAGAAGAATCAACCTAAATGCAACATTCAAGAGGAGGGCTGATACAACACCCGAACCGATGTCTTTTTCATTCTAAGTTGGATATGTTGCCTGTGGGAGGGCAAATCTTGCTGCTGCCCCCCCCCCCCCCTGGAATCTCGAGAGCTCTCCACCTATGTCCTCCAGTATTACATTTTAAGTCTATATTTATTATTATATAGATTACTTAAATGAGCTCGCTGTGATCCAGGTAATTTGCAAGTTCGTCCTGCATCATCTTTACAACTGAAATTATATATAATCGATATCTTGACGTGCGAGCCACGTAACATCGATTTAGAAAACGACACGTAACTATTCAAAACACTCGTTACAATTTCTTGCCGTTTTTTATTCGAGCTTTCACGACGCACAAACCCATTCCAAGTTATACGGGAAATTGCTCACCTGGATGTTTAGCGACAGCGAGAAGCGACCGAACGACACCCAGTCTTTGGGTTGAAAAACCAGCGCTCTACCCATGGGCTATCTTGTCTCCTTTTCGGGTCATATTCACTCGTATATTTCCAACACAGTTATGGCACAACATTGGTGAATAACACGACAGGCCACATTCGTCATGCACGTCCGCTCCGCTTCGCGGTGGTGCCTGCTTGGTGCAGCCATGGTGCCTGATCGGTGCAGCCGTGGTTCCCGCTTGGTGCGGGCACGGGATCGGCTGCAGCCGATCCCAGCCTGGGCCCGGGATCGGCTGGGCACACGTTTCTGTGACACCGTATAGCCTAATCTATGCTCACCTCGGCTTCTAACTATCAGTGCAACATCACTGAGTAGCCCGTCTTAGGTTATGCTAAGCTTCACATCTCTAGCCTTAGTCATTGGAATCGTGGGAAGCCTAACTCGCAGTTCCGGAGAGAGTGGAGGGTCATTCGCGTGTTAACATGTATGTGCAATGGAATAGAGAGAGGGAGGGGTCATTCGCCCCTCACCAGTTATTTTAAAATATTCCAAAGCCAAGAATCATTTGGATGTCATTCTTAGTTGACCTTAGAAAAATGGGCCTGGCGCAACGTAAAAAATCGATTACAAATATTGTTGGTTATTGACGTACAAATCGAAACGCGTCGGACCAAATTGTGTGTGAAAAGTGACGATAAGGCATGCTTGGAAAATTTCGAAGAAGTACCTACATAACTCATTTTTTTAAACTATATCAACTATGTTGGTAATTTCTAGGTGTTGTATGCTCCCCATCAAACGTGCACATCAGTTATAACAATGACTCCAGAATGCACGAAAATTAGCATTAAAAAAATAGTTCGCCTCATGTAACCTATAACGAATTGAAGAAGTGTTATAAATCATCAAACAGCAGTATTTCCTAAAACCCTCAGCCGCCATTCAAGATTAGTGTTCCTATCTTTGTAAATGTATTGTACGACCATATTGTTAGTGCTTCTTCGCTTTCTATGTCATGCTTATCCTTCTTGAACATTGTACGAACATGTCCTAGTATGATGCTGCATTTAGCTTGCGCATTGCCTGACCAGCACCTCTCAGAAATCCTCTGTTAGTTTGGAAGTTCGTCGTATTAGCGCTTTCGCTTGCCAGCTAATTCCTTCTGTGTTTTCTAGCTCTAACAAACAGATACTGATCCGTTAAGAAGTAGAATAGAAAATTCCAACCCTCACAAAATTAGTCAGTATGCGTTGTATTGCAAAGTGTGCAAGTTTTGCAGCAGCTGACATGTGTTCGCAGACTTTGTTTCGTTTCTACCGACCCCTTGGCGATTGCATTCCCGTTCAGGAAGTAAAACATCACACCGTTCGATCCGCAGTCAATTATGCGAGGAAAAAACGCAGACATCCTAAATCTGTTACTTCGAATTTTTGTCTGTCAATTCCCACGACTTCCGAATAGCCATAGAATACTCCTGAAAGTAATTAAAAGAAAATACATATACACTAAATGATTAAAATAGATCCCCATCCCCCAAAAAGATGACGGTATGCATAATCGTGATATGTCATACCATTGGTTAACATGACCTCCCAGTATGCTATGAAACAGGTCTGCCTAGGCCCACTTCGCCCTCATGTATTATCCATCACCGGTGTGTGACGTATAAGCTGTTCACTAAGCTGTAGATGGAGATATCTTTCAACTCAAGGGTCATCTTTAGAAGCGGGCCCTCTGGATCGCCCAATCGAATCAAAAACTCCATAATTTGCAACACTGCATGGCCAGATTCTCATTTTTGGAAAGCTCTATGTTTTCAGCTTCATGTTTTCTCACCCAGAAACGGAGATCACAAGCCCAGCACACAGCATTGATTTCCAACATCCCACCCACTCCTGGGGTCTCCGCCCGTGCACTGAACTGCAAACTGTATATTGATGAATGCACGGAACAGTCGGGAGGGACGAAGTAAGAGCAGGGAAAGGCTACTCTGTTGACGTTTCTGGGTACAGAAACAGAGATGGGATAGCATCGACTACTTTAGCAGTTCTTTGCTAACGCCACTGTCATAAATCGTCTTTTATGTAGAGGATTCCAGAACTGTTTGTTGGGCGCGAGAGAGGCTGTGCTAAGCAAGCCATGATTTTATGCTGTTAACTGAGAAGAACATACCTGGGAAATCCATCGTCCCTTTTCTCCCCGAACAACTTTGGACTTCCCAAGCATAGACAGGCCTAGAAAAAGGAAAAGGTGAGACATGTGCCCCCCCCCCACCAAAGTTGTGAGGACCAATGAAGCGTAATATTATTAAGGTGTCAGGCCGATATCATTTGTACATCGCAGTAATGATTGTGTCTGGGCCCCGTGTTGGTCGGTATTTGTCACCTCTCCATGGCTGAGTGTTTGTTTTTTGCTGTTCCTACACTTATGCTCCTAAGCACCGGGTGTCGTATGTGCACTACGAGTCACCCGATGATCCGAGGAGGTGCGCCCGTGCGAATCAGTTTGTGTGAATTTGCTGCATTTCATTAGCTTTGCGTAGTTTGACGTTTTGGATCCCATGAACCAGCGAATCGCCAGTGGGAGGAAGAAATTTAGTCTCCGCAAATTATTTACCCTGCAGACCCTTCCCCAAACGTGTGAGCTTCGTTGGATTTGGCCAGCTGAGTTATGCCCAGCTCGCGAAAATCGTAGACGCATTTATATAAGTTTGATATGCAAGGTTCTTAGAGGAGCAGAAATGGTTATGAGTTTGATTTAGGTTGTATTTAATTTAAGTCAATTTAAGCTCAGCACCACAGCCCTGTTTGAGAATATGGTGACACCACTGCCATAAACTAGCGAGCCATGATTCGTGGCATATGTCACCCCAATTTATGTATGGATATGACACCCAATTTATGGTTAAATCAGCTTTCTCTCTTTCTGGTGACATCGCCAATGCCTCGGGAAGCGACATTACTCGGTGTGATGGCAGGTATAGTATGAAAAGGTTACATTCCATCACGCACAGCAAGCCATTTCTTGGCTGCAGTACCCACCCAATCTTACGAGGACAGTTATCACGCACAGGTCACATCGTAATGTAGCCTCTGCACAGAATGGCACACCACATTACCAGCTGCTCAGGAGGACGGAGCCAGCGAGGAATGGAGCGCAGAGCACAGGCCCGGACTGAGGCGAACACGATTCGAGGGCTGCCGGAGAAACAAAAATTTATATTTGCGCAGTTCCACTAAAACTAAGACAGCGCAACACATAAATAAACTATACAATTACGCCAAAGCGCCATGCGCTTTCTCGTAGCAATATTTATATGGTAGTTCATATAGTTCCCGAGATCAAAACAGTTTGACGTCGCTCAGTATATGGTACCATTATTTGTGCTAGCTTGGAACAGATAATATGTAATGATGTAAAGCACTAGATGCCCATACATGCACATGCAAAACATCCCATGGCGCAGCCAGAAGCCTGAGGAGGGGTGGGTATCATTTATTCCTTGCGGCTGATCTTCGCAGTTAGTGCCACAAACTGGGACGTAGCTAAGGGGGTGGCTGGGCCCTATCCTTGAGATTCTACGTGTCCCTGGCACTGCCGGAGGGCCCTGCTAGGGGCCCGTTCCTACTCCTCTACGTAGATAATTCCCTAGATCCCCAGTGTAGGACAATAAAGTGAGTTCCACCGAGTTCCGCGGATATTTTAACACGCAGCGATAACCCAATGCCTTCAAATCGTGGATCCAATGCCCAAAGTTGAGCATTTTTGCGCTAAATCCGTAAATTTCAGTTGTAGTTTGGATGTGCTGGAGCCGGGCGGCACATCAGTCAGCTGACAGCCCTCCGCGGCGGCCTTCCGTTGTCGCCACGGTGCATGAGATGGGTGTCAAATTAGCGGAGAGCGAGGCTCTGCTCAATATGAGACGGACGGGTTGGGTGACGGTGACAGCCTTGTCACCCGACCTGCGCATGTGGAGTATCCAGGTCACTGACGCACACCGATGAGCTTCGTCAATTTGAAGCCACGGGTAGAATAGAGAGCATTATCTGTGCAGCGCTACACAAGTGTCCATCGTGTTCATCTGAGTAATATCGTGTTTGGTTCAGGCGAAAGCAACTCTTTGGGCATATTGAACAGGATGAGGGTATTATCAAGACGACAGTTGATATCTTAATTCGGCTTTTGGACTGTAAAAGAGGATCACAACTATCTGGTGATAAATTGAAATAGTGCAAATGATACCTGCATAACGTCATAAGACACGAGCTGATTGAATCAGGTTGGACGGCACATGGAACGATATGTCCCCAAGCACGAAGATTGGCTGAATGGCACGTTGATGGACATACATAAGTGCCAACGAGTGGGCCGTTCACTTCAGCGGGGCGGGGACGTCCTGTCCGTGAGTTCTTCGAACTGAAGTCAACAGACGCGAAGAGAAACGCGACCGTTAACTGACCAACTGTTTGGCGATCGCCCCCGAACGATTTTGGGGGCCCCAGCAGGATTTTTTTTGGAGTCTGGCGCAATTTTTTCCGAACCCCGGCGGGATTCTTGGGGCCCCATAACTTCTCAGGATGAGGGGCACCTCCCCCTATGCCCCCCTCGGTATGCCACTGATGACGTCCCACTCGTACTCAGCTGAGAGCCTTGTTGACTCGAACTGTAGTGAAGAGGACTAAGTCACACACGCACACACACACCACACACCAGACAATGTAAGTTGAATATAGTGTTGGCGATTTCGGTGGGATCAGTTGACAGGTAACGTGACTAATTAGATATGTAGGTCATGTGTGATTCGCATGTCCACATACACACCTGTGTGCACACATACATGCTAATGTTGACATGAGTAGTGTTGCACGATGTATGCGAAATATAGATGCGGCCTTGCACGAATTGTCTGCTAAATTTAGGTACGATATTGATGTTAGGATAATTCATTTCTACTATAGTACTGTTACTACTATACACTGTATTAGCCGATCCTTGATAAGTACAGCAATATCCTATTCATAGCCGCGATCAGCAGCTGCTGGAATCGACATCCGTCCGTGTATCAATTCACAAACAACCCTAATGCGATGAATTATCCCCCCCCCCATTCTCACGGGCTACCAGTACTTGGTACGCCAAAATAGACAACATAATCGAACTCAGCGCACAGAAGAATCTCAGAAAACACTATATTGCCACATCTGGCAGGCGCTTCGAATTAAAAGCGACTTTGAAGGTGATCTGGCCCACTGTGTAATGCATTGATAGTAGCAACATCAAGAACAGTGGAAACCATAATTGACCATTTCTCTCTATAAACACACCTTTGTTCCTTGAAGTTATTGGTGCAGAACTACGGGGAGCAGTTGAGATTTGGTGAAGTGGTAGAGGAGGTCAATTAAGGGCGTTGCTAGGGAAACAATAGTATTGATAGAAGTTGAAGTCTGTACCGCAAACGTTTTGTTCTTGCACATAAAGCGTAGCATGCACACATTTTATAAGTTACGGTTTTAAGTGCTCTTGAAATTAATCATTTATGTGTGCTATCAATATATATTATTATCATGTATTAGCAAAAATGACTGCATCCTACAATAAAGTTTTGTTCATGAATAAATGCTGACTTATAATATTAATGGCACAGATGTAACACATCGGCAAGGTAGTTTTAACGCCGTGGATGTTATAATGTCCCTTAGTGGACGCCGATTCCCATCTGCTAGATACATTTTTCGTCAGGAAAAGGCTACCAAGACGTTTATATTTCATCCGGTATCTGGCAAGCACGATAGGGGAGGAGAGAGACGGCGGCCGGCAGAAAAAGAAAGTGGTCTACCGAACAGGCATACAGAGGACATACACACATGACTCGTGACACAGTACATTTGGAGCGAGCTCTTTGAGGTCCTGGTCTCCGGATACCACTCGCAACATGAAGGCGAAGCGGAGGACCTGGTGTCCAGGGCGAGCCGTGGGTGTCCGGGCTCTACCTTGTTTGTGTAGGTAAATCGTGAAGCCAAAAGCTTCGAAAACCAGAGGGAAGAAAAACCAGACTGCTTGTAGACCTTGAAGGTGAAAAAAAACAAGAACGATCCAAAGGGCAGCCATAATTTTTTTCCAACTTCGATCGGTCCCTGTCTGCCTATTGTATGATAATCCATATGTTTGGGTCAGACGAGAGCTGAGAGGAAATTGGCGTTTGACTTGACCAAATCCGACTTCAACTGGCCATCTCGTGACTAATGCTTGGCGTGCCGGCAACGTGTCGACTGGAAAAACGGCTGAGGTTAAAGGTGGCTCCTGACCGCTTTCTGTACCTGTTATGGATATGTCACACTTCGACCGCGTTCCAGGTGATGTCGACAGGGGATAGCACACCATGGTCTCATCCCAAGGTTCTGTCCTAGGTGCGATCTATGGCTGGGATTATTTATTCTCCATTTTCAGGTTGATTTTTTACAAAAGAAGGATAAAGATCATTTGTCTTTAAAAAAAATTAACTGAAAAATTAAGTCTCTTGAAGGTAAAGAGCTTCTAATCTTTCTATAACTAGGCACCCGATTGTAAAATGTATGTCATATTGGTAAGTAGCATGTGCGAGTGCAGCTTCATACACTTCGATTTTACCGAACTGTTTGATTGTTATAAATATGGCCTCATGACCTAGCTTTGAGGACAAAGTGGAGAAAAATGGCTAGTGATTCAGGTCGAAGTTACCAAAAATGAAATGTGTGTTAATTAAATTCAGGTAAAGAAAATCATTGCTTGAATATCACAATGCTACATTGGGGCCCACTCATATTGTAGGAAACGTCTTCTTCGGGGATTGCCGAAGGAGATTGGCAGACACCCACAAAACATGAACATAATTGTTTCATTTTGATATGATGTCTGTGTCAGTCTACAGCTTTTACTTGTTATAAATAACATCATTGGCATCATTGCCACCATTACCATCACCAGTGGCGCAACCAGGATTTCAGTTCGGGGGGGCCAGGGTTGGAGAGCGGGCCCCCCTCGCAAGCGGGCCCCCCTCATGTTTTTAAAAAGTCTGCGGAAAACATGCACTTACTTTTGAGCGGGCCCCTATGTTTGTAAAACTTCGCAGAAATAAAAGCACTTTTCCGGTTTTAGCGGTTCGAGGCGGGCCCCAGGTAAAAGCGGGCCCCTGGTTCTAAGCGGGCTATTGGTTCAATGCGGGCCCCTGGATCAAAGTGGGCCCGGTTCGAAGCAGGCCCCTGGTTCCAGAGAGCCCCTGGTTCAAGACAGGGCCCCTGGTTCTAAGCGGGGTATTGGTTCAATGCGAGCCCCTGAATCAAAATGGGCCCCGGTTCGAGGCGGGCCCTGGTTAAAACGGGCCCCCAGATTTTCAGTTGGTTCAAAGGGCCCCTGATTCGAGCCACAGATCCGCTTCGCGGCCCCTAGCCAGGGCTCTGAGTAGGGTGGCCCACTCCGAGCCAGGGGCCCGCTTCGCGGGCCCCTGGCTCGGAGCGGGCCCCAAAAAAAATTCGGGGGGGCCATGGCCCCTTGGCCCCCCCTGGTTGCGCTACTGACCATCACTATGATTATCCGACTCAAAAGAACTCTTGTAGATTCCAAATCGGTACAGATTTATACCCATCTAGAATCCTGTGCCAGTACCCGTGTGCTGCACCTGTGCGAACTTGCATGGTAACGGCAAACTGAGTTTTATGTGACGTGAAGCATGGTAGCATTCATTGGTGTCGATGTGTCGACAAAGAATTGTGGGGGAAAGGAGATTCAGACCAAGATAACCCACCTATATCCAAACCTGACTGGAATTGCGAATTGCAGTATTTTGGTTTCGGAAAGTTCATTTTGTGGGACTCTTCATGTATAAGTACACGGAACGTTGAGAGCAGAGGCATTGGTCCCCCAACTTGAAATTGAGTAGCATAGGGGCCGATGTTAACCCTCACATTACGACGTTTCTGTGATAATGTCGTTCAAGAAGGGGTCAAGTCCACTCCATGATCCTCGGAACTAAGCATGCTAGGGTAAAAACGGCGTCCTAACGGCGTTGGAAAGTCTGTTCAACTTAAGGTTCGATAATGTTTTACAAACATCGTCAGGTTCCACATAGGGTTAGATTTGTACCTTCTGAATTATGGCTGTGGAGAGGGCAATTCTTCAATAATCGAATATGGAAGGGATATTTTCTTTCAAATATATATCAGTAGTTAAGTTTGCACTTTTCAATAAATCTAGAGCACTTTGTCACCGAACAATCCATGGTCAAACAGTACCATGCAACCGCCAAATTAGAAAAGTCAGATCATAATTGTCTGGAGAGGATAAAGTTATCGAGGCCAAACATTCGAAAGCCGGTTGTTATTCCAACCCTGTATATCCAGACGAAAATCCCGACTGCCACATATTGGCGTCCGACTCGGCTCACATCGTGGTGAACGAGGAATGTGTCACACCACGTGAAAGCCCAGAGTGTTGACTACCCCTTGGGCACACTTTCCGTGCGAACGAGTAAATGTGCTGCACGTGAGCGACACCGATGTGATTGGAGAAAGGGTTGCGCCGAAATACTCCGTCGTCAATTGGTTTAGCATGTAAAACGGGGATTTTTAAGTCGGAATATGATCAATTTTCGTGCGGCGAATCGGCTCGGTTTCAACCGGCATAGCTCGCAAACCAATGGACCGATGGACACCAAACAACTGCACAGCCAAGACCACTGGACTGACACCACGGCACAGCCAAGACAATCTCGAAGCGTGGCAGTGCACACATTTTTGCCGCACGTGGCACGTGCACCCGGAGGAAGGGTGTAAATAATAGGCGACCGTTTTCCTCGTTTTTCACGATTGGATCTGGTACTGTGAAACGGATAAAAGTCACGGTACGCCGTTGTTTGCATTACCCAGGTCCATGTACTGGCTACACTTTTCCCTTTGACTATCGGCACCTACCGTGTGCCAGGGGTCAGCCATCGCGACGAGAGTGACAAGTGTCGTGACCAGCAAAACAGGCTCTGCTTTCCACCCCATCAGCATCTCGGTTAGACAACATTTTGGATACAAAGTAGTATACACGCATAGCTTAAACGGTTGTGATTCATACGATACCTATAAATTTTGCAAATCGAAGCAACTTTCCCTACAATCAAGGCTGCCCTGAAGCATTACCAAACATCATTTTCCGCCTTCTCAACCGGCTCATTGCATAGATGAATCAGTGGGTTTTCTTGAGCGAACTTCATTGGTTGAAAATTATACAGGTCGCACGTGCTACCACGCCAGTCAATCTACCGTGGGAAGGATTTTATATAAGTGATTATAACTTATGGTGTATGCAGGGCAGTACAACTGTGTTATTGCGTGTATGAAAATGAAGTTAGGGAAGAGCAGGGTTAGGTCAGATCAAATCAGGTCTGCTTTGGTAAGGCCATGCTAGGCTATGGTATGTTAGGTTAAGGACGACTATATAAAGTAACCAAATGCCCATATTAAGCAAAATAGAGCCACACATCGTTGTGATATATGTATGGCATGACCATTCTTCCGAGACAGAGTATATATAAAGAGCCATCTTACGCACAGGATTTGTAGTGTATATGTTTTATGTATCAGGCCGTATACCAATATTGACGAAGTATTTTAATCATCACCCAATCTCTGGTATCGGTCATATTTACATACGAACATGAGAAGCAGGGTATGGAGTGTAGGGAAAAAGGGCAGCGTAGGTCAATTTAATGGACAGGGTAGGATTAAATGAGGTCTGCTAGGGTTAGGTCGGGTCAGGTCATATTAGGTTAGGTTTGGTTAGGTTTGGCTAAGTTAGGTTAGGTTTGGTTTGGTTAGGCTAGGTTTCGTTAAGGTTCGGTTCGATTTGGTTAGATTTCGTTTCGGATTGGTTCGGTTTTATTAGGTTTGGTTAGGTTGGGTAAGGTTTGTTTAGGTTCGTTTAAGTTAGATTAGGTTTGGTTATATTTGGTTATGTTTGGATAGGTTTGGCTAGGTTTGGTTAGGTCTGGTTAGGTCTGGCTAGGTCTGGCTAGGTTTTGTTTGGTTTGGTTAGGTTTGGTTAGGTTTAGTTAGGTTAGTTTAGGTTTGGTTAGGTTAGGCTAAGCTATGCTAGGATAGGCCAGGTTAGGATGCGTACCCAATGGTGAACGTAGTGGCTTGGATCGATTTTTAACACACCAACATGGCAGTGGGGTTAGTGTGCATCTAGTAAATATATACAGCGGACACCAAAAACTTGCACCGGGCCCGAAAGTTTGCGCCGGGAACGCTAAAATCGCGCTGGTGTCAGATAAGTACAACGCGCCCTGTGACCTACCGCCAAACCCACCAAATGTCGCACATGGGACCCAAAATTCCTGTCGGTAGTCGCATAAATTCTGGTCGAGGCATCAATAATTCCCTCGGGACTCCCAAAAATTGGCGTCAATGTCCCCAAATAAGCACAGCGTGGCCCCAAAATCGCATCGGAAACCGACAAGAATCAAGCCAGAACCATCCAAAATAAACAGAGATTCCGAAAAAGATGTCCGAGCCAGGAAAATCGCTCCCTGGTCAAAACATGCCACCAGATGCCTTAACAAATCGCATACGGCACCGAAAAACATACAGGAGCTCGACAAATCGCGGTGGGACACGAAAAATGCCATCGAGGGCCCGAAAAATGAAGCCGTGGCTCAGACTTTACATAATTCAGAATAAGTCACCAAAAACTGTGTCGAGCCCAGAAAACTGACGTCGGATTCTCCCGGAACCACGCGACTGGGCCCGAAAAGTCGAGACGGGATCCCGATAAAATATACCGGTCCCCTAATATCGTGCTGGGGTCGCACAAATATGACCGAGGAACGCCAAATAAATACCGCGGGACCCTAAGAAACTGGAAGACGAAAATGCACCGGGCTCTTCAAAGCGTACCGAGTCTGGAAAAAGCGACATCCCTTAAAACACTCTTTGCTGCTCTAAATATACAAACGGGAGCTAAAAGAATGAAGACACAACGGGGCCCTCAAAGCACAGGGAGGTTTGATGCAGCATGTAGGCCTCAAAAACTTCAAGTGCGAGAACGGTTATCAGAATCTCAGAATCCACCGAGAGGATTACGCGCACGTGATGCGACCTGACAAGGTCACATGAGGATATGAAGTGTGATGATATGCTATGGCTAAAATCGACATGATCCTAGCAATAGAACAAAAAGACCTGGCACTAAATGAACACTTCGGGGTCTGCGAAAACGCGCCAATACCTAAAAAAATAGCATCGGTGCACAAAAAGCAACAAAGCTTTTTAAAAAGAGTCCAGTTCACAAAGATGTGCCGGGCGCCTAGCAAAATTGGCCGGAGCCTTAACACGCGCACTGGAGGGGGGGGCAAATCCGCCCACGCCTCCGGTTTTTCGTACCTGCAGGTTTTATCGGTCGATATACGCGATGTTCTGCGTACCTACTTAGAAATGACCGGCGCGTCGTTTAAAGCAAGAAAAATGGAAATAAACCGAAACATTTTCAAGTTAGGGGCCGTTAAAGTTTTTTTTTTAAATCCTAGCGCCAGACTACAAAATCGGCGCTGATGCGCTTCCCATATATTCGCAAAAGGGAAGTGTTCTTGGCAACACTAGCGACTTGTTTGATGTATATTGATATCCTATATAGTTTCAAGGTCATGTTAGATCACAGAGGTCAAGTTCATGACAGGTTAATGGAACCAAACTTGATCAACTGGAATGTTGTCATAAATGCACTGCTGTATGTCATTTGTACTGATTGTGATTGCGTTTCCATACTTTATTCATGTACTTCATTCCTTTCTTCACGAAGCCGATTGCGCCGAACTGCTCGACGGAGCAGTCGGGCGGGTGGCCCGGTTCCGGTAACTGGAACAGGTAACTGACCTGATAAAGTGCTGCTATGTAGGTGACCTGAGGTAACATGTTGTGTCTAGCATCTGCATTGCATCATTAGTAATGTCCAAAACATCATTGATGTCCATTGTGGAGCATTTAAACACAATCACAGCGATCCATAACAATGACAAGCCAAGCCACGCAAAACAAGGAAATGTTTACAAATGTGAACACATTTGACCTTGAAGATATTGACCTAAGGTCATAAAATTTGCACACAATAGAGTTCACTATCGGATCCATCCACCCTGCGAATTTAGTTTCAGCAGCTTTAATAGGAGCCGAGATCTTAGGGGGAGCGGAATCCGCCCCCCCCCCTCCAGTACGCGTAATTTTCAGAGGCCCTCCCGGGCGCGTGTTAGAACACACCCGAAGATAAAAAATCGGAAAGGTTAAAAAGAACACCTAACTAGAGACTCAGTTCGGTAGCCAATCTGGAAGCGTTGATATTTAATCAGGGATGAGGTGCGTGAAAGCTAAGCGGTTATCCGGATGTCTTAGCCACCAAAAAACGTGGGAAGAAGAGAGCTAGTCATCAAATTGAATTCAGGATTGGCCCTTGCGGCTCTTAAGTCTGAACACGTTATGACTTTATGAGGTGCCGTGTGTTCTCTCTGTCAGCTATTTTGCACCGATTTGTTGGTCCCCCCAAAATAAGGCTTTCATTCCGTTTCAGGCGGGTGCCACATGATGCAGTTGCAGCATTTCGTTTCAAGTGGCGGATATTCTAAAGTGCACGATGTGTACTACATAAATGTTTCAAGCGACTGATCACCAATGTGTTGGAGTTAGGCCCTGAGGACGAACACAATATCATGTACTATTATTTATTGCGTTTTTTCCCATCCTGTCCGCTTGCCAATCTTGGTCTCCCACACACCGGATCAAAGCATCTTCAACCAGCGATGACCAGTTTTTCCTTTCTCATCCTCTCCAGCAACAATCATGATAATTATTTTGCCATGGACCAGCAAGTAAGCTTCGTTCTTGCCAGCAGCCAGTGCAAAATCGTAAGGTGAACGCTGCCTGGGAAGCATCTGTGGGCAAATAATAGGTACTAAGTATGGCTATATCTGGCAATCTAAACAAAATCAGACCCTTTCTCACCTTCACATTCTAGTAACTTGCCATGAAAATATGAAGGTGCGAAGAATGTCTAAGCGGAAGAACTCAACTCAATGAAGAACAATCTGAATTGTGCTAAAGTATCGATCGGTGAACTCACAATGACCCTCCCGCTTCTTTCCGCCATTTCGAAATTTTCGTTTACGGGGTAATTTGCACAGGCGTTCTATTCTTTCTCCTCATCAACATCGGTGAACAACGGGTGACATCTTAAAGACGTTTAGTACTATATCATAGAAACTAGGGCACACAATTTAGCCATTAGTGAGGCTGTAATGAGCTTGCACCCACCCCTACACATACGCACATAGCAGAAGTTGAAGAAATTTTGTTTCAACAGTAATACTAATGCTTTCACTCGCACCAGGGAGATAAGCCTATTATTACAGAAGAATCCATCAGTCGTGAAAAGAGTTCCAAGTCCAGCGAGAAGTGTGAATTTGAAAGTACTTTTGCTGTGATGATAGTTATTTTTCAGTATCGCATGTTGTTGTAAGCCATAGGCGCGCCCAGGGGCCTACCCCACTCCTTTAGCAGTCCCCATCTTAGCGGTAAAAGTTGTGTGTTCACTGTTAAAATTATCGGGTTATCTATCCAAAAGTGCTCAACCATGGTACTTTGCGAAATTCCTGGGTGCGTCACTGCTGTTGATCCTGACCCACCCACTTTTTTTAGACGTTCCTACGCCTATGGTGACGAGGACACGAAAAGGCATCATATTGCGGCCGGATAGCATGTAAAGGTTATGCGATCATCCGCCACTGCGTGTCGCATTATTTTCCCACGCGTCGATACATTGCGGGCGAAAAACGTGCAAATGATATACGACCATCTGCCACTGCGCCACGCAATACTTTCCCACGCGTCGATGCGCGGGCTTCCGAACTCTATTCAATACTATCATCCTGCCATCTGGCGACAAATATTGTTACCTATGGTTCAGCATTCAATCTCATGATTGTAATACCTAGACCGTGCTGCTACCTATCAATAGCTATCTGAAGTGATGCTTCTAGAAAATAATGAAGTTCTTGAATCTGTGGAGGTTGCGAGCTGTGGAGGTTATGAACGCTTCGCAGTTGTGGAGGTTATGACCTGTGGAGGTTATGAACGCTGCGGACTTGTGGAGGTTGTGAGCTGTGGAGGTTACGACCGCTTGGAGTTGTGGAGGTTATGACCTGTGGAGGTTACGACCGCTTGGAGTTGTGGAGGTTACGACCTGTGGAGGTTATGAACGCTGCGGACTTGTGGAGGTTGTGAGCTGTGGAGGTTATGAACGCTTCGTAGTTGTGGAGGTTGTGAGCTGTGGAGGTTATGACCTGTGGAGGTTATGACCTGTGGAGGTTACGACCGCTTCGGGTATATTGAATTTGTGGAGGTTATGAACTGTGGAGGTTATGAACTGTGGAGGTTATGATACATCTCCCGCCCATTTGATGGAAATTGAAAAGATAGCAACCGAACGCGAGGCCATCGAATAACTAAAGCTAGCGTTCCGTCGAGGTTTGATCTTGACATGTCCTGGTTTAAAATGTTACTCGAGGGTTCACCATGAACTATCGCGTCATGCCAGATTTGGAGAGATTTTGGCGAACACGAAAGAAAAACGCGAGGCAACTGAAGAAACGTCATGTGAGACCTATGCAGTTGATTCCAGCGTGTTCGGTACAGGCAAAAGCAGTTGTGATAATTGTTTCGAACGGACTGAATAAGTCACTGAATGCGAATACGAATACGTTTCTGGCTAACTCGTCGCTGAATACGAATACCACGCTTACTTGACTTACGTTCAAAGCTGCCTCCTTGGTGCCTCTCCATGGCCTTGAAGATGCCTGAGGGCATCTAGAATCACGTTTGAAGATATATCGATATATGTGTAGGGAAGGCAGCCTAAGACGAATAAAGCCTTGCGATAATGCAAATCTGATGCCTTGCAAAGCACAATTCTCCACCTAGATGAAAACACAAGATGGTCAAGCTTAATATTATTTAAGGAAGGATTAAAGGCATACATTTCTAATTGCCGATTTATCACTCGGAGATTTTGTGACGACAGATTGTCTGTGAAGCCCATTGATTGGCTAGATCTGCTTGCAATATTTTTGGTGGTTCTCTTGTATGTATCATGTTTTCACTATGTAAATGATTAAGTATAATTTTGCGGCAATCATGCACAGGTATTTTAATAGCTTGGGCTGGAGGGACACAAAAGAAATTGAGGGGGACAAATTGCTACTTTTCAGAAATTGTGGGGACATGTCCCTCAGCCCCCCCTCCCCCCAAGAGATTACACCCACGTAACCATAGCAGCACATAAGTGGCTAAACCCCCGGAAGGATGGAGGCCGTTACCCAGTATCATAGCCGTTCGCAAGGCCTGGGGCGTAACGTACCTATGTATTGCTTTAGTTTTTAGTTATATTAACCAGTACTTCCGTCTCCTCAGGCCAACTCGTGCCGTGGAAAGAAATAAAAAATATAGAAGTATTATGTTGTAAAAGTCAGTTTGTAAGTCCTGGAGCAAGTTGGTCTGTCGGATAAAAATGAAAAGTAGTGTGATGAGAGGTGGCTATTCATCTCCCAGCAGTGTTGGCAAAGAAAATTCAATTTTCTGTGTTGACACGTGTTTTTCGAGGGTCATACAATGACATAAATCGCAACCCTATTTTAGTAGTATGCTACTTATACAAGTAATGGCGCAGATTTGACAAAGTTACAGCTGGTGTGTGCGGTGTGTGTACATGAGGTGCTGTTGAAAGGAGGGGTGGGGCAAGGTCTATCGGGTGGGGTCAGTTAGGTTGGATCGTGCGGGGTCGTGCTTGCCTGTTCCGGAGCGGCTATCCGCTGAGGTGTAGAAGCAGTGATTTTCTGGAATTTTATGAGTCGATATTTAATTGGTGTGCGCAAGTAATTTAACACCCAAAGTAACGCTTTTCAGTTTTTCTCCGAAGGGTGGAAGAAATCGGAATGCTTTGAATTGCTACGTACAAGTATTGTCAGGTATCTATTTGCCTGAAGTGCTGACAATTGTAGTATTCAAGTTGGCACATACCTACCTACCTAGGTACTGCCTACCTAGGTAGGGGTCAGAAGTATCTTCCTGCACAAGCTTCTGCTCAGTACAAGAAATGGCTAATATTGACAAATGGATTGAAATTGCCAAAGAGTGCAAATATCTGCCTGAAAATGACCTCAAGGTATGTTGATCTCACAGCTTAATCACACATAGGTGATGTTTTTGTTTGGGTGTGGGGGCTTTTGCACCTGAAGTCTGTGGTGATATTTACAGGAAATTTGTTTTGTAAAACAGTTCCTGAACACAATTAAGATTATGTGACCATTCAAGTGGTAAATCACATTTTTGGGGGAAGAACTGATGTTAGAAAAGGTAGAGTATAAAATTTTAAAAAATAGTTCAGGTTAAGTTTTGTTGCATTATGTTAGGGGCTATGTTTGCATTAGATGGGCTACATTTGAGCAAGAGAGGAGTTGAATTGCTCAGCAATAGGTATGAGGAGGCTCTCAATAGGAAACAGGGAAACTGGGAAGGTCATGGGGGGATGTAGCTGGTAGAGAGAAGTCTTGCAAACAAGGGAAGGAATGGTTTATCATGTTTTACGTCAATGCCAGAAGTGTTAGGAACAAAATTGGGGAACTGCATGCTTATATGTTGTCTGAAAAGCTAGATTTGGTATGCATAACAGAGGCATGGGTTAATGAAAGCATTTTGGAGACAACTTGCAAGAATTTGAATTGACAGGCTACACATGCATGCTTATCAAAGGCAGGCAAGGATAGGAGGAGGTATACTGTTGTATGTCAGACAAGTAATGAAATGTCATTCCATAGAAGATAGTGTACATAATGAAGGTGTAGAATCCTTGTGGTTAGATATCATTCTCAAAAATGGAACACAATTTAGGGTTGGGGCCTTCTATAGACCTCCAGACCAGAATGAAAACACAGACAGGTTGATGCAGGAAGAGATAAGTAGGAGAGTACAGGAGAGAACTGTTTTGTTGGGGGATTTCAACATAACAGGATTGGGAAAGCAAAACTATAGGTCTAAACAAATCAGGAAGAAGCTTCATGGATTGTTTTGAGGAGAATTTCTTTTTCAAATGATACATGAACCTACAAGGGAGAATGAAATGTTAGGTCTTGTGCTTACTAATGAGGAAAATTTTGTACAAAATGTGAACATAGGAGAGACTTTGGGTAATAGTGATCACAACATTATACGCTTCTCATTGTATGTTGGAAATGTAGGAACCAATAAGACATTGATTCCAAATTTTGCTAAAGGGAATTACAATGAGTTCAGGATCTTCCTGAACGAAATTCATTGGGAAGACTTATTGAAAGGCTTAGATGCTTATGAAATGTGGAGAATGATAAAATATAAACTATTTCCAAGGTCAGGATAGGTTCATTCCCAATAGGCAAATTAGATTAACCAGGGTTAAGCACCCTTCATGGCTGACCAGGAAGTAAAGCATTTACTGGAGTCAAAGAAGCAGGCATTCAAGAAACTAAAATATGCTAACTCTGAGGTAAACCTCAAATCATATCAAATAGCTAGAAATAAAGTTAGGAGGTGTGTTAGGGCATCTAAAAAGACTGGCTGAAATCAAATTAGCTTGGGAATGTTCAGCAGGTAATGCTAAGAGATTCTTTAGTTTCTACAAATTTAAGGCTAAAAAGTGTGGTGTAGGACCACTGGAGATAGATGGGGAATTAGTGGTTGATGATTGTGATATTGTGGAATCCTTAAGCAAGCAATTCTCATCAGTCTTTACTAAAGAGAATTCTGGTGGAATAGAAACAACTGAATCACATGCCATGACAGGTGATAGGTTGGAGTATCTTACAATAACTACAGAAGCTGTAGAAAAGCAGTTGCAGAATATAAAACCTAATAAAGCTTCTGGACCGGATGATATATATGCTAGGGTCTTAGTAGAGTGTGCTAAAGCTTTAGCAGTTCCTCTAGGTATACTTTTCAGGCAGTCTATGGAATACTCTGAAGTGCCTGAAGATTGGAGAAATGCAAATGTAGTTCCAATTTTCAAAAAGGGAAGTAGGAAGTGTGTAGGGAACTACAGGCCAGTCAGTTTGACCTCAATAGTTTGCAAGGTACTAGAAAATCTGGTGAAACAGAATGTTCAGATTCATCTTGATAGGCACAATCTTTTAAGGGATACTCAACATGGATTTCGATCTCGAAGGTCTTGTTTAACTAACCTTTTGGAGTTCATGGAGTATGTTACTAAAGAAGTAGACAATCAAAGCAGGATGGATGTTGTATACTTGGACTTTAGCAAAGCTTTTGATAAAGTTCCACATAGGAGGCTAATTCATCAACTACAGCAACATGGGATTGTTGGAAGAGTTCTAGGTTGGATTGAAGCATGGTTGCGGGGAAGGAAGCAAGGGGTAATGTTAAATGGATGTAAATCTGATTGGAAGGATGTTCTGAGTGGAGTACCACAGGGCTCTGTTCTAGGGCCACTTCTCTTTATCATCTTTGTGAATAACATTGAGGTAGGGCTGAGGAATAGAGTGTTCAAATTTGCTGATGACATCAAGCTGGTAGGAGTGGCAAACAGTTGTGATCAATCTAGTAATATTCAACTAGACTTGGAGGACTTAACAAAGTGGGCTGATCAATGGCAGATGTCATTCAACTATGACAAGTGTAAAGTTATGCATCTGGGGTCTGGAGGTGAGACTTTCAGATATACAATGGGAGGGAGGGAACTGGATGTTATTGAAGAGGAAAGGGACTTAGGTGTGTTGGTTTCAAAGACCTTAAAGCAGAGAAACAATGTAGCTCAGCGAGGAACAGGGCACTCAGAATGCTGGGACTCATTAATAGAAGTGTGACATATAAGAGCAAGGAAGTCATGAAAAAACTGTACTTAGCATATGTGCGACCCCACTTGGAATATTCTGTGCAAGCTTGGAGCCCCTACCTAGAAAAAGATATAAACAAGTTAGAAAGAGTGCAACGCAAAGCAACAAAACTCATCAGTGGAATAGGTAGCTTAGAATATGGAGAAAGGCTTGTGGCATTAGATATGTACTCACTCAAGTATAGGAGATTAAGGGGGGACATGATTGAAATGTACAAAATTGTTAAAGGACTAGATCAGGTCAATTTAAATGGTGCTCTTCAGTTTAAAGTATCACACAGGGGTCACCAATTCAGGTTAGACAAGTTGAGGTGTAGGACAGTTAAGCGACAACAGGTCTTCAGTCAAAGGGTTGTTGATCAGTGGAATGGGCTGCCTGCTGATGTTGTGGGGAGTTCCTCATTGAATGTATTTAAAAGTAGGGTGGACAAATTTTTTAGACAGGAAAATCTTGTTTTTGAGTTCTAATGTGGATGGATGGGGTGATATTTATGTTAAGTGTGCATGGCACAGACCCTTTAAGCAGGGGCTATGGTAGCACAATGGGTATGATGGGAGGAGCTTGCAATTGTTGAGGGTGTTATGCAATGGCGGGTGGATGATGCTAGATGGGCTGGGATATGTAGCTTCCTAGGAACTTGGGATAAGGGATTGATTGGGGTGAGAATATGTACATTTCTAGTACCCTTTCTAGATAGGCTTAACCCAGATGGGCCCCTGTGGCTCTTATTAAGCCTTAACACTTTATGACTTTATGACTT